>JAZHYW010003962.1:0-220770 GCA_037355805.1 Ixodes ricinus
CTTCGTTCAGTTACATGTGCTCGGCACTTTTGTGCCGGAATAATGGGCAGCACTTCCACTTAACCTAAGGAGGGTCGACCAACTTCAAATCCGGACTCGAGCGAAAAATAATAACAAAGAGATGGAGTGGTCGGAGGGGAGATTTTAAGCTTGAGCGTCTTTCTTTCTCGTGCTTTGGTCATCTGTGTGGAAAAGTAAACAACGTTGAAATGAAACGTGAGGGGAAAATGATGCGAGTATATTAAGGGCTTATTAATAAACTGATAAAATATATGGAATTGAAAATTATTCTTTTTGTTGTTATCTTGGGGTTTAAGAGGAATGCTAATAAAGTTGCTAAAGTCAGACACAGCTTAAGAATCGCAGCGAACATTTTATCATGAGTCAGCTTCTTGGCTTCGTGGAACTGTGATCGGTTCGTGTTAATATGCTCCCGTTCTTTGCAATAATCAAGAAAAAGAAATACAAAAGAAAGAGGAGGGCCCTTTTAACGTGCATGCTTTAGACTTTATTTCTAAACGGGCGCTTGCCTTCAATGGTGAAGTGTTTGACATTTTATCGTTTGAAAGTTATGAGGATTTGGTATAGGGCGTACGTGAGCACCAGCCCCTCCGTGCAATCGCGTAGGCTCGAGTTTTGATGCAATATTACAATTCCTTAGCTCAACTACCTTGTATCGTCGATGCCTTAGGGTTATATCGCAAGCAGGGGAGACAGAAGGGGTGGAGAGGGCATGCTGCGCATGAAGCCCACCTCAACTATCTTCTAGATCCAGAGAGTCTGCGAAACGCGGGCCCACCACACTCACTGCTTCAACGAGACGATTTAGCTTACAGTATTTCCTGGTTGAAATTGAGCTACCGACAGCAGCTCGTATACTAAACTCAATTAAACTAACTTCATCTTGTAGACGTGAACGTGCCGTGCTCTCCGTGATACAGCCACAAGCAACATAATGTTGTTGGCTCGAGTCAACTTGATGTCCTCTTATTTCTTTACGTATTTTTTATTTTCATTTTCTTTGAATGCTACTTTTGCTTTCAATTCTGGGTCAGGACTTAAAAACTCAAAATGTATGGGTTTATGATATGTGAACTCCAATTATGAAACATGTACACAGTGATTGATTCACTGGACTAAACATGCGCCTAAAGTATAAGAACCTGCAGAATGAGAAATGGACTTATACTACAATAAATTACAATAATTTAAATATAATTTAAATAATAATATATAATATATATAAACTGTTTACCTACTTTAGCTTGCTTTGCAATATATTTGACTTAACTTCTGGGTATTTTAGAATGAGTACTACAATTAAAAATATAAAAACACAAATTCTGTTTGACTTGGGAAGGTAACTCTATTTTTCTGAAAAACCAGTACAACGTTAAAAATGTCAGATTACTATACAGTAATGTTAGATAATTAGCACAACAATTCGTAATGAGCGAGCAATAACGGTGAATATAGACCGAATTGGACGGAGTTTTAAAAGGGTCTCGTTTGTGCTTCAAACTATAAATATCACAAAGCAACAAACGGCACACTGGACTCGCTCAAAAACAAGAAAAATAAAAACTCTTTGTTTATGCTTTTTAACGTTTTACGTGGTTTTGTTCGGACATTTTGTACTTAGTATAATACTCTTAACTAACAAAACTCACGAAAATTGGCATAGTAATTTAACCAACAAATGTGTAGCATTCTCCTTTGATTAAACACAATTCAAAGGTTGTCGTTCTTGATGTCATATCTTTACAACGATGTTTCTAGCAAAAACTTACAAGCCAACATAAACTTATAAAAAGTGAGTTTCCAGATGTGCTCTTTTGAGCACTTACTTCCCTAATCTACCGCGTGACTCAAATATATTTTTTTGGCTTTTTGAAGAAACCGCGTTAATCTACTTCATCATTGTAATGGCGTAAAGATTTGGTGCACAGGTGTCCAAAGATTGCGCAATGTGTGTACCAAGATTAAATAGAGAAGAACCTACCTGAGTAGAAAATAAAAATTAAAGTCGTAAATTCGCTATCTACTGTGACCGTCTGCCAATAAACGAAGTCCTGGCGATACAACAGTGGAGAGATAAGGCGGCAGTTGTTGGGGAAATGTAACCGAAATACACCGACAAAGCATCACTGTTGTTTATTTTGCCTTCAATTAGTGTCTTATTAGTGAAAATTACAGCATCATACTACACCACAAAAAGGCCTACGCCATATATATGACTCAAAAATATTTTCTGCTACAGGAGATCAGCGACATGCGCTCTCGCTCGTACCTGCCTCCATCTGTCAGGCTGTTTCCTGCCAGTCAAACGCATTTTAGCAAACAGACAGACGCCGTAGGTAGCCCAAAATCAGTTTTTTTTTTCTGTTTACTCAGAAAGTTTGTTCTTTGAAAATTTGTTACACAAAATGCAATATGTTCAGTAACCTTTGTTGAAATTCGCGACGCGATTTGTTCAGCGACTGTTTTATGCGGTCTCTTCAAAAAGGCCAACCATCAATGTAACTCACGCCAATAGATACCATTTTTCTTTAGTTTATTTTTAGTTTAGTTTATGCGCTTCTTTAAACCAGAAGTCAATTGACTAGAAACTGGATGTCAGCCATAAGTTTCTGCGTCGTGCAGCTTTTAAAGTACCGCACCACATCCTCGTTTAGGCAGTAGAGACACCTTCTGGAGATTTTTAGCAGGTTAGTAGCCTCGGTCCGCACGCTCGTATTAGCATAAAGGAGCGTTTGTCCGCCGCAAAAAAAGGCAGTTTCTTTTTGTAACTCAAAATTTCTCAGCAGTAGCACTTTTTCGGGGACGTGCTCTTTTTAATACCGGTTTCTGAGTCTTTAGCGTAATAACTATAGGTAGCTAAGAATCAGCATCTCACATGTCTGTGAGCAGTGTTTATTGTCAGACGTTCCCACCGAAACGAGACCTGTAAGACATACCAGCCTTGTAAACTGCGTAAGTTTCGCCGGCATGGCATGAATGAAACATTGTATTGATATTATGTGCAAAAAGGTTTAAAAACGACAATTAGGAGATGCGCCTACGTCACTGACTCCTTCGTCACGTGGCTCTCACATGGTAGAGAAACTTGGTGATTTGTTCTCATAATGACTGTTTGTTTTGTTTTTGTTTTTATTGGTATTTTCCGATAGAATTAAATGCAGGTCTGTCCTTATAAAACCACGAGATAAGAAAAAACAGCAACTAATAAATAAACGGAGCAAACACAACGACGTCTTAACTTGTACGTCGTTTTGTGGTCCCTTCGTTGTCCTTGTTTTGTCTCGTTTTTCTTTGTCTCGGGGTTCTATAAGTATATACCGCTCACCATGCTAGCCTCCGCTAGTTACCATTATTTCAGAGTAACGAGGGGGTTGGCTTGGATGATTTTCCAAATACTCGTTATTTTCAAATCTAGTCATATGTGCGCTGGCTGTCTTGGAGCACAGAAAAAATCACTTTCGGTTCCTAACTGCCGTCGACTGAAGTCCCCGTTCCCTACGCGCAGTCCACAGTAGAAGATACTACCACACTGCTCTAAACTTCAGTGCGTGTCTTCTTAAACGCGGCTAGTGGGAACCGAAAATCGTAAACTGCTAATAAAGTAAAGATAAAATAATAAAAAAACTTTCTTTTCTTGTGATTTGCTTGTCATATTGGTAATCAGTTAAATATGACAGCAACATATTTTAATGTATGCCAATAAAGTAACTAGGGTGGCCACACCGTAACTCGTGACTTGGCGATTGTAACCGACTTAAATGTATATTAATAAATGAAGAAAGGTACCTGAGCCTGCAAGTACTTATCACACTATCCGTGACTCCATCACCTAAGGGCCAGAACATACAATGAATACCGCCGATGGCACCGCACCTTTCACCTGCTCAGAAGCTTCAATCGTGCACAAATCGAACAAAAATATATCTTGGCAATATAAAGAAAAAAAAACACATCCAGGATAGGAGGCGAGAAAGCTTACGCAGTGCGTCACCGCCGCGAAATATAAGGTCTCCCGCATTCTATTTGCTTTCTCCAGTTTTATAATGTTTCTAGGTCGGCCTCACCTGTATCTTTATTTTTAATTTATTGCTTACAGTGCCGAGGACCGGAAAAGAAGGATTCGGGGAGGTGGTCGGTGAAAGGGAGGAGGGTAGAGAGGGGATTGCGAGTGAAAAAGAATGGGCGTTTGTCTCTGCTTTCCGAACCTGAAGACGATGGCATTCAGAAAAAAGACGCAGGAAGAAAAAAAATATCGGTGGTTTGGCTTCCCCGCATAGCTCAGAGGAATTCCCATATGCGTCCGTCCGTACGGCAATGTCTGTATGAACGCTCACTGATAAATAAGAAAAAGCAGATATATACCAGTGGGAATGTGGGATGGTAAATATGGCGCCGGAAACCGGGTAGAGTACGGGCGAACCGAGGGATATGAAAAAAGAAGAGTGGAAAGCCGAACGCTGGCGTCGTCGTTCTTCGACAAACAGAAGTAAAATCATAAACGGAGAACAAAATGGGATGGGACTTTGAAAGGCTCATATTGGCGGAGAGAAATGCCGTCCCGAGTTGGTTCGTTGGCCGCCGGTGCTTTCGGTGCCTGGTCGAACATGGTCAGGATTCGGGGAACTTATAAGAAACGGTCAGTCATCTGTCCTGCGGGCCCATTATATTAAAAGGGCGTCAGGATAAGCGGTTCAAAGAATTACGAGAATGGAGAGGGCGTTTTTATTATTCTTATTTTGTTTTTCCTTCTTAATTTAATATTGACTTTGATAGAGGCGCTTTCGGTGTCCGGCATGCTCTAAACTGAACTATTTTTTATTTTGTTTTATGTAAGAATAAAGACCGATTTTATTTTGTTTTCGAAACAATTTTGTTATTCAAAGTATTAGACGCGCCACAACATATCGCTGAATTACGTATAATAACACTGAACATTCTCGTTGCCTAATAGCCCGGGTCACGTTGCTCATACATCATTCAAAAAACAATCTGCAAACACGAGTCACTGCAATATCCGTGGTTCGAATGCCGTGTGCCAAGTTTTCTCCTTGAACTCATCGCCGTGCGGCATTCGAAGGACGGATCTCGCTTTGACTCGCGTTCAAGTCTGTATGCAGACGGCCTCTTGTACTCCGAAGCAGTGTGACTCCGGCTTTAAGGTTTTAATGTACGTGGTGTCAGAAACATCACGTTTTTTGCTAAAAACAACAGTAGGCATGTTCAACGGGTTCTGAGGCATGCTCTACTTTTAACGTTAGGTCATCACTTTTGTATGTTGACATAGGAACCAAACTATCCACATTGATTCGCCTGTACGCATTTTAGCATGCACAATATAGAACCTTTTCGAGTCGTAACCATGCGACTTGGCGTTCTATGCGTTCATTTTATGCTTCCGCCGATCTACTTACCGAGACGTTTTGTTATGCTCTAAAAATGAGTTTTAAACTGTCGCTAAGGACTTCCCTCTTTTGCCAAAATGTAGTCGGTTTATTTCAAAACAAAATGTAGCCAATAGCAAGACACAAACGTTTCACCGTCAGTCTAATACAAGTCTCGAACGCATAAAAATACTCCGATGATAATTTGATTTTATTGATACAAATTATGACATTTATTGGAAGTATTCCAGAAAAGAGCCAAGCGCCAAGGAACGACGTGATAATTTCGCCAGTGTGTGCTCCAGGGCACGTCTTGAATTTGTGATAACATTTCGGACTAAAGTAGCATGAAAAGTTAGGTATGTGCGCGCTCCCCCTTGAGAAGACACCTGACAGGCGTGTTTTTCTCCTACGCGCTGACATGAAAGAGGTTAATAAGAGATATTTGAGTATTTCGCGGATTTACATCTTTTAATGGCATCCAGCGACGTGCGATGAACAACGGCTATTTAAGACAGAACACACGACTTAAGTCATTTATGCCACTTAGCGTAATATCGTACAGTGTCTGACTTTTTCTTTTCTAAAACAAGCTACCTCTTTATTGTCTTAGACGATACAATAAGGTCGCTATTAAAAAAAAAAACTTAAACCAAAAGTGACAAGTATCATTCAACTTAGAAAGTTCTACAAGAACTGAAACAAAAACAACTAAAAAATGGTAGACATTTCGTTATATATTAAGAACAAATTGCACTTACTATCTAAAAAAAGTGTGTTCTAAAGGTGATATAAAATAAACTTAATATCGAAAACCACTTGTTTTTCCGTGCCTTATTACATCATAAAAACGCAGTACGCGCCGGTATGTTGAACACATCCTAAGAGCAGCTCACATTGCCCAATGTTATGACTAATAATTTTGTTCTTGAGAAACAAAGCGTAGAAAATTTCAGAAAGTGAGATTGATTAAGAAGATTCGATCGAAATCTAATACTGTAAATCGTCAAATACAAGGTCGGTGCTCAAATTAGAGCCAATAAAACCACCGCTCACGCAATATTGGCATTTAATTAGCAAGATATAGTTCTAAGGAATCTTTTACACTTTAGAATATGCGTCAGAAGCTGGAATACATGTATGCGTCAGAAAGCTATATCAGCTTTTTCACTCTAGGCATGCGTGTGATGAGGTAAATATACGCGAGAATGAAAATTTCGCTATATTTACGAATCAGTAGTGCGTAGCCTTAATTGGCACCCAAATCTGGCCTTACGTCAGTACTACACCGCGGGAACGAGGCATCACCGCTTATATATCCTGTAGTCCAGCTTATTTGACATGGTGCGAATTTTTTTCGCAAATCCGCAGCTAAGACGTTGAGCACCTCAGCCTCGACCACGCTTTTTTTTTGCCGCACGAGCGACGTAGCAACTGCGAAATCGCAAGTAAAATCGCACCACGCGAGTCGGGCATTGCGCGGCCGGGCACCCTTGACCGCAGTTAAGTCGCCGTTAACTGCAGTTACGCTAAACCACAGTTACCACACTATTGGGTGAGCACCTGTTCCAAATTGCGTCCTTGGCGTATCGGAACGCGATAAGGGGCACACCTATCAAAGGGCAGCAAAGAGAACAACGACCGATGACGCGGCAGCCAAGCGCGCGCAGTCATTGGTTCAGGAGGTCGGGGGAAACAAAAGCACGTGGGCGCACCTGGAGAGTACACAAACACACGAGGCGCTCAAGGAGCGAACGAACATGCACACGGTATGCTCTCAGACAGCTATTTCAGTAGAAGGGAAGAATGCGCACGCACAGCTTTGATGGGTGCTCAAGACGTGCAAGCGCGTGCGTGCGCCCATATAGCTTTCACTTCATAGCAACATAGGGTTCTTCAAAGAGCAGAGCATGGTAAGCTTGGTTAAACGTTAACTGCAGTTAAGTATGCTCCTGTATTTAGGATACAACTCCTATTTCACTCGTACAGTTTTATGAACAAAAGCACGAGGGTGCAACCAAGCTGATGCGGGTTAAACGTGGTGAATTTACCCGGCAGTGACGTTTTCTAAAACACGACACAAACAAAAATGATACAAGCAAAAAAATATATATATATATTTTTTTTTTGCGTTTGGGTTTTTTTTGTTTGAAGACCCCAAACTCGGGTAAATTTGTTATGTTTAGTCGTACAGTTTAGTTTTGTGCAATTGTTTACTCTCTGCTTTTGTTAGTCACGTTAAAGATCCCTGGTTCGGGGTTTTATTGTACTGAATAAATTGTCATCTATAGCAGAGACGCCCGACACTCTTCTAATACGACTACACACCTGTGGTCCATACAACCATATAACAAATTTGTATTTGTCAAATTTAACCTCCCTGCTGAGGACCACCACATCGGTATTTCCGAGTATACCATTATATTTTATGACTGCCTTCACGCTTCGAAAAAACATACAAACACATCTGCTATTACATATTGTCAGGAATGACAATTGATGAGGCGACGAAAACTGAAGCAAAATAAACTTTTAATGGAGCGAACTTGTGCCCTAAACAAAATAGAAAAAGTATGGCATCTCTGGCGTCGATGGCGGCGTAACAGCTGGATCGAGCTATGGAGCGACGCTGGCTCCGGCTTGCCACGCGTTGCCCCTTATGTACAGGCGTGGGATTCTGGAGCAATCGGCGTAGAAGGTGCGGCGCGTAGAACATTCGAACCTCGAATAACCAACACAATTCTCCAATATATATTACAGAAAAACAAAAAGGTGCGTCCGTTCCCAGGCATCAAACCTCGGCCCTTAGCTTCGAAGCGAAGCACGATAACCATTCGGCCACGGGCGCGCTTTTTGAATTTTTTATCGCCAGGTTTTAGTTACTCGCGCGCTGCCTGCTTGGTTAGCTGCGCGCGGGGCAATATCTACTCTAACTCTCTACCGCTACGTATATGACTGCACTGTATTGCATTTTAATTATGATAAAGAATAAACCCGGAAGAAAAAAAGGCGTATTGCACAAAATAATAAATAGACATGGGTAAGTCAAGTGGTTCTTCCACATTGGCTCGTTTTATCTTTCAAGCTTGCCCTCCCCCTCCTCCCCATCCTTCACTGGCACTGCCGGATTGCCACAGCAATCCGTCAGTGCCAGTGACTGTCTGGCCGCCCACAGCTGCCATCCAAACTGAGCTAATGTTCATTAATCACGCGGAAAGCATAACCGAGGCTTGCGTGGGATGTAAGCGACAAATTTATCTTCACAACGTACAAAAATCCCGCCCCAATTTCAACCCACGTTCGCATATTGGAGAACACAAACGCGTATAAAGGTCGTCCGTAAGTCATCGCAAAGCCGATTAGTAAGCCACCTCCGCCCCTAAACGTGGCTTCTGAGTCACGGCGGCTTTATCTGCTCGTGAACCAACCTCTCATCGTACGAAAATAAAAATAAAGCAGAAAAACGCTTCGCCAAACAAAAGCTCAAGCTTAGCGAGAACGAGCCACCTGTTCTCATCGTCATTCTCACACGCTTCCTTGTTTAGGGATAGAAATACGTATCTATAAATGTGGGTCTGCACGCGCCGCATTCTCCCCTGGGAACCGAGTGCACGTGCAGACTCTCACGCGCGGCGAAACCAGTTTAAGTCGTCTGTAATTTGAAAAGCGTCTGGGTGGTCACGTGCTGTCTCCCTTCCGTGCAGGAGGGGAGCGTGCATGCTCGGCGTAGATAAGCGAAGCCGGAGAGGAATTGAAGGAGAGAGGAAACGGAGGGGTGATGTGGGAGGAGGAAAAAGCGGGGTTTTCCCTGAGGCTCGATATTAACGTCAGGCTACAAACAAGGTGCTCGCGCTCGAGCGAATAATTTGGGAACTTTGAGGTGAAGCACGAACGCCTAATACCGACTAGATTGTGTCTACCGGCCCGTTAAATTATCTTAAGTTTCGTGCGATTAAGAGGAAATTAGGATAGCACTCATAAAACGAGGTAGGGGTATTGCATATTTGCATTTATTTATTTATTACTTATATCGTTACGAAGGTGCGTAGACCGAAGCAAATGAAAAAGTCGTGTTTACTAATTGAGGTTCATTTAGTAAACAGAGATCAGTAGGTTCATTTGACGGATATGATTGCGTGAAAATAAATAAATCCCAGGCTAATAGGATTGTGTAAAAAGAAAACAGATCTTACTAACACAGTAGATTATAATTGTATTCATGCATACGAGCTGCAGACCTTGTTGTACTTCGAGTGATTGGGTTTCGTTTATCGTTTGATTTGTTTTATGTATCATGAATATGAGGAATGCTTTGAATGTCCCGAAATATGTTGGGATGTTTTGAATGTCGCGAAATATTAAAAGATGTTTTCGTTGTCGCCAAATGTGATGCATTATATCGTGTCTTCTTGGTGCTTTGTTCGTAGCATGTTGAAGACGAGTACCTGTTCATTTATCTTCATTTTGTGTGTGTGTGTGTCTCTTTGTGTGTTTGTGTGCGTGCGTATGTGCGACTGTGTGTGTGTGTGTGTGTGTGTGTGTGTGTGTGTGTGTGTGTGTGTGTGATGTGTGTGTGTGTCGTGTGTGTGTGTGTGTGTGTGTGTGTGTGTGTGTGTGTGTGTGTGTGTGTGTGTGTGTGTGTGTGTGTGTGTGTGTGTGTGTATGTCTTACCCAGCTGGCAATGCCGAAAGGCGCTGCGAGTATTGAATAAATAAAAAAAACACGAAATTATGGAGATCAGGGCGTGCGGCGGGGCCTTGTGAGCAAAGGGTCGTCGTCACCGTGTTCGTTACAATAAACTTATTTGTTAATTTATTTACTCGTTTATTTATTTAATATAGATTTGAAATAAGGTTTCACGAGGAGAAGTCGCCATACGGAGCCAACAGCGTTGTCTTAGTCTAATGCTTATATACGCAAAAAAAAAGTCCTTTTCAATGAACTCCCGCGTATTTATAAGCTGATTTTCGTCCTGAAGCAAAAACGCGGACGCAGGCGAGCTCCGGGGACTGATGAAGACAGACGATAAAACGGGGTTTGTTTTTTACTATGCGGAGGAGTCCTGTTGTTTATCTTGTTTCGAGTGTAGTCATGTACTGATTGTATTATAAATCTAGTTATAACTCTTGTTTTGTTTTTATTGTTTTAGAATAAAAACCCAACTCTTCGTTATTCCTCAGCAACCGTTCCAATTTCGAATGTGCGCAAGGAGGGTTCGTGAAGTGGGTTTCCCACATTAAGCAGTTACCTTGCAGGAAAGCAAATCTTGCATATAATTTCGGGGACGCAACGTTGGTTCCTCAGAAGGTAACCTGTCACTTAGAAAATGTAGGAAGGACGAACAGCTTAAACATTGTATGTAAAATTCTATTTAGTATCCCTATTATCACCTTCCAGCGACTATACCAGATTTCCTAGCAACCCTGTTTTGAGACGACGACACATTTCAGTTGTTTTTGCCGGGATCTGTTTTCGAAAAAGTTAGTGAAGTAAGGTAACGGACCAATTTAGTCGTTCTGATTAAAAATGGGGAAGGGGGGGGAGGAGGCGTGGCTTAGGTAAACACGTTTCAGTGACTCACGCGCTAGCCTTTAGCCAGCTTCCAAATTTGCTCACCCGCATATGCGTCAGCAAACTGAGATCCAGCTAAAGGCTAGCACGTGAATCACTGAGGCGTGCTTACCTAATGAAGAATTCCACTGGTTGATCCGAAGCACTTTCCAAAATCCGCGAGGGTGCGAAAATCCGCTCCGTGGGACCCGCTTCAAATGGACGAGTGGAAGATGAACTGGCATTTTTGGAGCGATCCGGCCGAGACGATCGGTCGTTCAAAATAGCCGCTGGTCGAATTTAACAAGCCAACCAACACCTCTGCCGTCTGAGCTTTCCAACGACCAGTCACAACTGCCACTTTTAGCTCCAGAAATAACATGCGACACAAGCCGGCCGAAAATATCCGTACCACACAGCCCGTGTTAGAAATAACAAGGAAGACGTCCGCGTTCGCCACCATCACATACCTTTCGGCCGCCTCGAAGGGGCGGGGCACGCAAAGCGATCGCCATTGGTGAACTTCAGATTGCTGGTAAGACTTTAATAAACACAAAGAGGAAGAAACCATCCTTTGCACGGTCGTTGCCTGATCTGTTCTTGCTTTATAATACAAGAAAACGACAGTGGCATGCAGTGTAAGAAGGTAAAAAATCATTGGCGGCAAAATGAACAGGCCTACCCTTGCACCTGCCTCCCTCGGATTTTCTGTCGTTCTTTTTCTCGTTCCTCCTCTCACGATCCCAGATGTCAGCGCTTGCGATTTGCAACGCTCCAGTCCCGGTTTTGTATCCCTGATGAGCGCGAGGTAGAAGCGTTCGAGCCGTCCCAATCCCGCGTAAACAACCGACGCGTCCGGACAGATCGAACTTGACGGCCCAGCCGGTACGGCGATCTCGCCAACCTTGAAGCGCATGCGCACCGCCGCGTTAAAGGAAATGACGTAGCGAGCTTCTGTCAACTTCCGCCCAGCTCCCTGAAATCCCGCGGATCCAGTTTGGTTGTGTTGGAGGCGCTCCACGGGGCGGGCGCTGCCAGAGATCTATCGAGCGGAAGGTGACCAACTCAAGCCAGATCTGCGAGAGTAATATGCGCGCTCCAAGTGGAGCGCTTTTGGAGCGCTCGAGACCTGCGAGCGGAATTCCTTGTAAAGCTCGCCCCTCCCCCCCCTTCCTCTCTCTCTCCTCCCGTAAATTAGGCGATGTGAGGTTCATAGAAATGCGTTAATCAAGGTGCCGAAATTGCCCCGTTCATTTACTTTACAAGCTTATTCGAATGCGCTTAAGGGATGGCTGGGGCTGTTACCTTAATTTTTTTATCTAAAAATGGCTTCAATGAATGGCAGCCTCTTGAGTAACTGCACGCAAAATATGTTTTGCGCAAGTATTCACTCAATCTCGCTATATATTTGTTTGCACATAAGAGCCATCCTGCCTTGTCTCGGCGTTCCGGATGAAATCCATTATATTCCTTCATCATCGAAGCGCAAGGTTAATGTACCGGCGACGACACTATTTTATAAGCAAAAAATAAAAACAAATGACGTATGTTTTTTTTTTACATATTTTTTGTATGGTGGAGTAGACAATAACTCGAGCACGTCAAAACAACTGCAGCGACACGTTTATAGCGGTCCGCTCGGAATTCATTACATGTCAACTACAGAGTTTTTCTGAGCGCAGTTCGAGCGTAAATGAATTCGTATCAATAAGCAAATAAGCGAATTGAAACAAAGCTTTTATAAAGCTGTATTTATATGGTACATTTACCATACTAAAATTTCATAAACGCAGATCTATGGGGAAAATATTAAAAAAATATATTAATATTCCTATGCCCATGGAGGAAGACGGTAACAAACTGTTTGGTTCACGGTGCGACTCGCAGATGGCACAATGTGAAACAAAAACTTCATATCTATTTTTAGATGAGCACCCCCGAAGGAAGATCCAGCATATCCGCGAGAGTGTGGAACCATTCCTGAATAATGGCGTCAATCATAATTCTTTTCTCTCTCTCTCTCTCTTTGGCCATAAAAATAACAAAATTATTTTACTAAAAGTTTATCTTTTTCTTTTTTCAAAATTTTACTCTCATGAACTTTGAGTACAATAAATGTATCATCTAAGCGCACCTTTCTAAAATTCTCATTGCATTTCGTTGAATGGCTTACTTATTTAAAACATGGTTTTACGCCGGAACAGCACTCAAAACACCCTGTAGATCGGTGGAAAGTAAGCATATCGTACTTACGGACGTTTCGAAGCAGCTGCTCATGAGCGCAGACATACATTTCTGTAATCTTTGGTTCATATTACTTTATTCGCCTCACATCATCAATATGGTGTCCCCGTTTCCAATGCAGGACTTGATAATATGCTCGTTAACGCCCGCTTCGGCGGCTCGGCATTTAGATAATACTAGCAGAATCACTAAATAAACTTTGCTGAAAGCATCAAAACTCCAGTCCACTTTTTTCTGTGGACGACGCTATTTCGGTGGTTATCTCAGAGCAGGCGCAATCGGCGATCCTTACAATTAAAAAATGCGACTTTCTAGCTGAGCTTTGCATACGGTGTTCGAAACCCACAGGAGGTATTAAAGAGTTTACGGGACCGTTCTTGCACATTCGATGCGGTATCTTGGGCCGTCCGGTACGAATTGTGTATATATGAGTCTTGTGTGGTAGCGCAAACAGAGTTTGTACCGGAGGACCCAGCATATGGAATGATCAGGAAACATAACTTATCCAGTGCTTCTGATATCTGCGAGGCTTTTTTCCTACATTGGTTTCAGAATGGAACTTCGGACCTTATTTTTATTCGGCTCCTTTCCATGCTCACTCCCTATTTCTAGCAAGACGACTCGTTCGCAAGGACAGATAGCTTCCAACTTTCTAGCGGCAAATTTGAGGGGAAAACAAAAGCAAAAATAAAAGAACTTCCTTCTAAACTTCACGTTTGCTTGCAACAAAACGGCACAAGATGAAGCGTACAACACCGACGTCATGAGATTGCTTTCAGCGTCCGCAACATTCTTCATTCTTGCAACGCAGTGTGTATACACAAAATGCATTTGGCGGAGCACTTGTTTCGGAACGTAATGCGTTTTGTGTACTCCCGTAGAACAGATCCGCTGCCGCGACAGCATTCTGCAAAATGCAAAGTAGGGCCAAAAAATATTTGCGTGAGTTACTCTTTCGAGGGTCAGCTATTGCATTATTTATGTGACTTGTTTGAAGCATTATATTTTTGTTTTCTCAAATGCCAGTGTTTTTATAGTTTTTTTTTAAACAAGATAGTACATAAAACAATGTACCTTTGAAGTTACCGTCTAAGCGCAAATATCTGCAAATTATCTAGGCTTTGAACCTTGATGCCGTATATAGAACTGTTGTTTTTAAATCGGCATTAATTATCTCCAGACACGAATAAAGACGGTAATACTCGAGAGCCTCTTCGGGTGTCTATAATCACCGGTAGCTTCAAAAATGTAGGGCGTTACTTATTTTGTTTACGCTTCTTGCAGTCAGTCAAAATAACTTAAAGCCAAACTCGCGCCGACGCGCTTTTAGCTTCAAGCAAAGGTATTTTAGTGAGCTCTAATCTTAAAGTAAAGAGGCACTGAATAAATCTCCTGGCTTTCTGTGACGTCAAAAAAATTATATGTTTACACTGACTGGCGAAGTTATGCGATTTCTCTCTATGAATTTGAAAAGGAAACTTCCCTTGCAATTCTTATCCTGCGACAAACTATAGGTGACACTACAGTCACTGACAGCTTAGAGGCGAAATTTGGATAGTGAGTCACCTGGTCCAAAACTTGGTTGATCATATCACCAGAAACATTTGAACTAGTGACCAAAACGGCAAGTAGCAATAACCTTTTTTTCCCCGCGAGTGATTGAATCTTTTGTTTAATCCAAAGGTTGACAAACTCTACTGAGAACTCTGAAAACGTGAAGTGAGGCAGATGTGTGGTTAGCTGGGCGAGTTGTTATGATAACATGGTGTATAGAACAGCGAGCAAGAAGACATGGACAGAGAAAGAAACATGCACGACACACAGCGCCTGTGTGTCGTGCATGTTCTTTTTCTGTACCCGTGTCTTTTTGTCCGCTGTTCTGTACACTGTGACGTCAGATGTTCGAATGTGAGAGCAGTACAGATTGTTACGTGTTACAAAATTTCGATCGTGTGAAATGAATGTTGAGTAAGCCCACGCTAGCAGAACAAAGATGTAGCCAAAAAGGCTGTTTTTGTGTTTTTTTAAACTGGCTGTTTTATTTTCAAGTTATACAACACGTGACGTCACTCCTCTGGAGTGCGCGGGAGAATTCGAATGTTGGTTATGGCGAAACGTTTTTACCGTTTCTTTTTTAATATATATATCTTGAATTTATCGGTAGTAAAATAACTTGCCGTAAACAGTGAAGCAGGCATATTCTGAAAAGCGTTCAATTTGTGTAAGTTAAAAAAAAGAAAAGAAAATTGAATATCAGGGTTTACACACTGTAGGTTACTAATACCTCTTTTATCCGAGTTCCAAAGGCGCTTTTAATTTTTAACAATGTATAGCTAACTAGCCCAACAGTTAATTTCGATGCCAAAGGTCGCCGCCACAATTTCAGCGTCTTATCCTATCCTCGGTGCAAGGCTAAGAATGCAGAATAGAAACTCCGCCTCCCGCACGCGCTCGTGCGCCTTCCGCCGGGCATTGGCTGCGCGTGCGACGAATTCTTATCAAAGTCATGCAAAGAGCTCGCGCTGGAGGCGGAGCGCATATTGCGTTCTTACGGCGCGATGACACTGCTCATGCACCATACGAGAGACAGTTATCCAGGACACTTTCTGAGGCCTGGTTCATCCTTTTACGATGGTGCCGTCGGTTTGTTCGTCTTTAAAGACAAAAGCTGTCTTTAAACATGTTCGCAACGTACGTATGTATGAAGCAAGCATGCTTGGAATATGCTGGAAGCGTATCAGCAGAATATTCTGTTATATCAGCAGCCAACACGCATTTTGTATGTTGTACGAGCAGTGCGGCTGACTGCAGCTTTGACCTGTTATCTACCATAGGCATTTCCAATGTTTACAAATCCCCAGACCAGCGTGCGTGTTCCACAGCCCAGCACGGGCCCAAACGCCCGAACGCTGGAAATGGCACCGTCCAGAAGCCTTTTCTGTAGTGCGGTCTATATCTTAGATAGAAAACAACTGCTCGATGCCCGAATATAGACCAAAAACATGATTAACGACGATTGTTTACTAAACAAAAACGAGATAATAACTCGGTAAGCAGAGGAGCGTTGCGGGGCGACGGTTTCTCACGCTCAGTACCCATCGCAGATGCGTTTACACGACGTAGTCGGCACCCTTGACCCCGCTTGTCCGCGCCGCAGAACAGGCGTTTTTTCTCGTCTCGACTGCACCGGCTTCCTTCGGCGGTTGGCTCTCGGGGACCGACGCCGCTGCGATCAAGCACGGCGGTTTTTCTGCTACGCGGCCAGGAAACAAATTAGGGAAGCCGAAACAACAAATCGTGGCGGCCGGCCTTCTAAGGTTCCACCGTCTACGGCCTGCCAGATAACGGGACGAAAGACTTTTTTCTCCTCAGAAACAGCCGTCTCTCGCTCTTCTTTCCTTTTACTGCTTCGACGCCCTTTGTTCTTCTTTTTTTTCTTTTGCTTTCTTTTTTTGTTTTCTTCGTGTGGGAGGAGAGACCAAGATGCGCCCCGTATTGTTTGGGCTGGACTGGCGAGCTGGTAAAGAAATGATTTATGTTGGACAGGAAATCCCGGTTTCGGTTCTCCGCTGCTTCTGCTATGTTTTTCCCCCCTTTTTTTTTTGTTATCTCCTATTGTTGCTGTCCTCGCGTTCCTGTATCTTTCTCTGGGCTCCTGTTTCCTACGGTAGCGGAGCTTACTGTCAGGCTCTCTCGCAGAAAGAGCAGGAGCCGTGGTGTTGAGTTCGTACTGTTTATCCGAATGAATGCTTTGTACTTTGTTATTTCAGTGCTGTATTATCGAGGCTGATACGAAAAATTATTTGTAACAACCGGGCCTCTAAAAAAATTAGTTTACGTAATAAAAAGATATTGTTCGAAATTCAAAAGAATTTATTTGCTGAATTGAGACTAACTAAACAAGGATTTGATGTGTGAAGATAATGTGTGCAAGCTTAACTGACCTTCTTGTCTTATCACCAACCAGTGATAATTAAAACGTATTTGACGCTTTCAAGCTTTCAACTTTGTGATTCATAAACAAACTCTGTGAAGTATTTTATATGTTAACTTGAGGCTCGTCAAGCTTGATGTAAACTTTTATCCAAACTGTTCCTTGAGCTATCGTGTATATAGTTTTAATAAAACATATTTCAATTCAAAGTCATCCCGGAATTCAATGCCCCAAATCAGCCGTGAGTGCTCATATCCGGGGTTCATTTAAGAAAGCTAAGGGATGCCAACATATGAGACATGACCTTATTGATGCTTAAATCTCTAGCATATTTATGATCGTGATAGTTTTCTAGAAGTAGGGAATGTCCTTCTATCCGAAGCAGAGTGTTTAAATGTTTTTTTTTTAACCTTGCAAGGACGCACGGTGTATACAAAACGCTTTTATTAGAACTGCTATTTTATTTTCAGCGATACAACACACAAACAGCGGGACAGGACGCACACTGGTTCTCAGTACTAAGATAAATATAGCGGTTTGGTGTTGCACGATATTAACAAATTTGGTCGAAACGGCTCCAGAATTAAGTTTCCGCTATCCGAATATACTATAATTTTAATTGATTTTAACTAATTTTAACTATTGCATTTACTCGGGTAATAGCCGCACTGTTAATGAAGAAAACCTAATGGTTCACTTTTCCACACGGCATGCGGCTTGCCAATCACCGCGATCGGCAGCTTGATTCCAGCGGTTTACAGGACAGAGATAACGTCTTTGTACGAAGATAACATCTGTGAAGTTTACATTTGTATGGAGAATCGTGTTCTCGATCTAGTTATTCGCTATGTTATTTTTGCGCAACGCAATGATTGACTATTTGTGTTCTGCGGTAAAGCAGACGCAAGGGCCTTGTTCATAAATAGTGCGGCTATTAGTCGAGTAAATTCCGTAGAAGTATGATTCATAATAAGATTTCTCACGTGCTTTTAGCCCGCGAAAGATCTTTATTTGAGCTCCTAGCAGGTGAATATAGGAATGAGGTTCACCAACATCCGTATTAGGGAATGTATATCTTTTATTGACCAAGGGCTAAAAATTTCACATTTATTTATTTTATTAGGAATCACTGAAATCGACCCTTGACAACGCACGCTAAATTTTACTCGCTTGTCATGTATGATATCGCTTTTTTTGTATTGCAACCAACACATATTTTATGCAAACCGTCGTTGAAACGTATAACGAAAGTTTCATTGAGAGAGACTGCGTTCTACCTCGCAAGTCGTAAAATCGGGTGGTGCACAATCGAACAACGTACGCACCCGCTCCACTCGAGCCTGGTCACTAAAACACTCCGTGAGAGAGCTTGCCACCAGCCTTGTTTGAGGACGCGAGGTTCTTCTCCTGAGGGAGCCCTCGACAGGAACCGAATCCGAAACGTGACTGATTCCTACGGCCAGGCGGCACGCTCTCGAGATCAAGCGAAACAAGAATTCGGCCAGTACAAGCTGCCGAAGCAAAACCTTTCCTGCGCTTTTTTTTTTCTGAAGTTTATTTTTAAGGATTTTTTTTCTCCTTAACATGTCAACTATCTCCAAAGCAAACTGAACCTCAAAAAAAAGAAATGTAAACAAGCACCAAATAGGCCATGTTTGCAACCGGGCCGCCACTAACCAATTGTCTCGCTCGTCTCCTCCGTCCATTTTCCTTCGGCGCACTTCAGCGCAAAGTTGGGCGACACGAAACGAGAGATAGTGGGGGAAAGAAGGAGTTCACGCTATGCACCCCGCTTCGCCTCAAGCACGATGGACAGCAACGGGACACTACGAGCCATCGGAGCCAATCCAACGCCTTGCGAGCGTCACGTGAGCGTCAGCAGGACTACAACGACGCCCGGTTCGTCTGGTTACTCGCGTGATACGTCGACACCGCCTGATTGGCTGGGATGATTCGTAGGGTACGCTTCGCTCCATCGTAAAGGTGTAACGGAGTATAGAGGAAGCGCGAGAAAACACGCGGGAAAAAAAGAAGCGGGAAGGAGAGAGGTACCGATAAAGAAGGGTAGAAAGGGCGATAAAGGGGGCGAGGTAAGAAATAAGAAAGGGGCGCGAGGGCGGAAGGAAGCCGCTCCTAAAACGAATTACTCTCTGTCTTCGTCAGCCAGACAAATACGCCTCAGTTGCTTGGCAAACACGTCCTCCCCGAGAGCTCGACCTCCCCCTTTTATTTGGATTCCAGACGTTCCTTTCTTTCGTCCACGACGCCTTTTTTTTATCTCCTCAATTGTAGAAAAAGAAAAAAAAAGTTTTTTTCTTGTTGTTTTTTTTACGCGGGTCATAGGCATTGCTCTTCTCGTGTTCGGTTTAAACCAAGCTGCCTTCATTCGTTTCCAGTCTCATTTGAAAACCAGTCGTCCATTTAAGGTACTTTATTTATTTTTTTTTATTTTTTTTGCCGGGGGGGGGGGCGAAAGAGAGGGTGAAAAAGAAAGACAGCCGATCTCTTTTAATTTAGATCCGATTGACCATTCTCAGCTTGAAACGTCTCGACATCACGGCTGCACTAGTTTCAAGTGGAAAAGTATTTTGGTTGTGCTTACTCTAGAATATAGTGCCTCCAAGTGCCTACAAACATTAAACAATATATTTTGCTAAACCCGCAAAAGCATATACTCCTAAAAAAAAATATTTCGTTTAAGGTGTTTTTTTTCTGTTTTTTTTTTTTTCAGATGTGTGTTTTTTACTAAAACGTATTTGTGTCAATATTTTTTTTGGCAGAACTCTTTTTCTTAGTTTACTTAAAAGACTACGTAAAAACGATACATTTTGAAAGATAATGCCTGGTACTTTTTGTGATCTATAATATGCCTGCTTAATTTATCAAAGTTTACGCACAGTTTTAAAACATTCATCAAAGTCTACAACGTAAAAATATAACTGCACTATGAAGCACCGCAGACACCTCAAGAAACGCTGGGCGTGGCCTATTTCATTTGCGCTTCTTGCTTCCTGATCGGTTCTCGGGCGTCCTTGTCGGCAAACGAAGCAATCTCATTGGCTGTGGAGCGATAATGAGATGCACGGGACACACCACGCCCTGCGCTCCTTAAGTTGTCGGGGACTATACGGCGTGCCAAGTTCGTCTTCTCTTAGCTCACCTCGTACGTTTGTTTACCCCCTAAACGCGCTCACGTGCGTTTGTCCCCCCCCCCTCCCAACATCGACCAATAATGGTGCGAGTTTGGCTGCCTCGTCATCGTGCGTTTTCTACGCGTTCCCAATGTTGCTTTGCAATTGGCGTGCTCATGTTAGCGCTCCATTGAGCGAAAGACGCATTTTAGAACTATTGTTCCCCGCTTGACCTTTCCAGAAAAGTGTGTGTGTGTGTGTGTGTGTGTGTGTGTGTGTGTGTGTGTGTGTGTGTGTGTGTGTGTGTGTGTGTGTGTGTGTGTGTGTGTGCGTGCGTGCGTGTGTGCGTGTGTGTGTGTGTGTGTGTGTGTGTGTGGCGTGCGTGTGTGTGTGTGTGTGTGTTATTCTGCCGTTGTATAAAATAGTGCAATTTATTATTCTAACATCACTAATTCTTTTTTTTACGACAGCAATGATTTGAGATGTGAAATGCTTTGGAAAAGGAGCCGACTTCAAGGAACAGTGACTGGGTATTTATGCGCGCCATGGTTTTTATTTGTACATGACGTATGAAAACTCACCTACCCAGAACACAACTTACGGCTCGAAATTCGCTTCTTTTCGCCCAAAAAACCGTCGATCGAGAACTGGCTGGATTGACTCGCGCTCTCTCTCTCTTCTTCGGGGTAACGTGCCGTTTTATATGGTAGACACACACACCAAGTATAATCAAAGTCGCGGGTCCTCGAAGGCACACACTCTATACTAAAGATAGAAAAAAAATTATAGTCATTTCATGTGCCTTCCAAATGCTGCAAATTCGCTGACTGAAAAAAAAAGGTTGCACAAAAAATTGGAAGCGCTCTGCATTCTCTGCGTAATTCTCAACATGGCGTCGTATTGCGGAAGTCGCGGGCTGGACGGCTGAACAAAGCAGACTAAGCGATGGCAGTGGACGACGGGCGTGGTACCTCGATTTCAAAACTGTTGTTCACGGCACAGGCGAATCTGTTTAGATTCGAAAGAGAAATCGTTTACCGATCAAAACAATGAGGATTTATTCTGTACGACACGCCTGACCACCAAGCTGATTCACACGAAGACATCGCCCAGTTGTCGCCCCTTCTCCTGGCTGAAGACACCGCTCGTCTTACGAACACGAATTTGTCCGAGCTTGAAAAAGACGCAAACGTTAAGCACGAACTGCTTGACTTTTGCGTCTCTTTTGCGACGTGCGAGTTTTCGTCTGCTTCGGACCACCGGAAGAACGAAGATGCCTTGAGGAGGTTTCTGAGATCGCCTAGATATGGAGATAGCTCACTCTGCGGGCTCTAAACATCCTAGAAATTCATATATCATAACAATGCGCGGCCGATTACCATATTACAAAAATAACTAAAGATGGAATATATTGAGGCCATCTCCGGCGATGAGAGGAGCATTGATCCGGCAGCCAGGACGACATAGAACCAAAGAAAACGCGACATTTTGTTAATATTTCAAACGCTGTTATTACAAAATCGTGTATGCTTTAGTAGACAATTGAAGCAAGTAAGAGTAGTCGAAACAGGACTTTTTCACGAGGAGGGTACCCTCATATAATATTGCAATAATCATCTTCAAAACAACCCATCATGTTTGCACGATTTACGCAATGCGTTCGTTACTAAGGACTTCACTACCCCTGCTTTAATCGATTTGACGTGGCAACTCTTCCTAGTTAGCACAGGTTTTGCGCATTTTTCCCGTACTCCAAACAAAGAGCTTGTTAAATCGTGCAATCATTTTATGGGTAATGCGGCTATGTTTGTTTGTTTGTTTGCTTGTTTATTTGTTTATCTGTTTGTTTGTTTGTTTTCACGGGAGTGACATGTCCGGTCGTCAGCTGTCAAGAGCGCGCCCGCTGGGTTGAATCGTAGTCCGGGCTGTATGGGCAACGAGCCGCGCGCATTCGAGAGATCTCTCCGCGATTCCAGCGGTCGGAGGCGCCAGGATCCTTTCTCTGCGCTATTGGCTGACAGT
Organism: Ixodes ricinus; assembly: GCA_037355805.1. NCBI lineage: Eukaryota > Metazoa > Arthropoda > Arachnida > Ixodida > Ixodidae > Ixodes > Ixodes ricinus. The sequence continues at coordinate 22,284 of JAZHYW010003962.1, forward strand.
GATCCTGGTTTCGGAAATATTTTCCTCCCATCGCCGGAGATAATATTGCTGTGTTCTGATCTTTGATTGCTTTTTAGTAGAGAAATTGGCCGCGTGTCGTCGCGATTTGAGGATTTCTAGGACGCTTAGAGCCAGCAGAGTGAGTTATAACCATATTTAGGCGATCTCAGAAACCTCCTAATGGCACCTTTAAGGCACGGAAGAAGTTATAATAAACGCTGTTATGTAATATCGTTGAATGCCAAAGAACAATGCCACTGAGAGGGTAAGAATGGCAGGGAGGAGTTCCAGGTGCCCGGTCCCCAGTGCGAACTTCCCAACTTTGGCAAAGCTTCGACGTCTCGTGAGACTCAAGCGTGGAGCGCAGCTAAAGCACGGCGGAGAGCAACGAGGACGTGCTGAATGCCGAGCGTTAGAAAAAGACCCTGTGCCGTTCTTACTCCGTCAGTAAATATAGGCCTGTAGCTCTCCAGCTTTGAGCAACGCCAGAAAAGAACGCGTTATCGGCGTTTCGATAAAACACTACATCAGGAGCTGCACCGTTTTAGGCTCTCCGTTCGCGCGGCTAGACAGGCGCTGACAGTCGCTTGTGTTCGAACGTGGCTCGTGCATTATCGGGCGCTACACCATCGCCCTTACGGTCGCGTCTTGCAACGCAACAACCAGAATTACCACACGGTCGCGTCTTGAGGATGCGCTAGCGCCCTCTGGCCGAGAGAAAAAGGCCTGTAGGGGTATTCAGTGAAACAATATTTGAAGGCGATGTTTAGAGCGCATGCTCAGAACGAGCTCACATTAATAGATTGCAAAAACCGGCAATCGTGATGGTGTGGAATGTACGCTGCAAAGGGACTGTGCAGGCTCCGTTGTCTGCACACGCTCATCAGTTGCGAACACAACTATTGCCGCCGATGAAAACTCTCTATAGTAACGCGTTTATATACCAATATTTCATGTTCCGATTGTTGTTATTACAATATGAAGTGCTGTTTTTCAGTATATAGACTCATTGGTTAGTCCGAAAGCCACTGTAAAATGAGTTCATCAGTACTCAGTTGGAAGCGAATTTAGTTTTCAGCTCATATCATTTAATTTTCCCTGATTGGCAGTAAACCAACGAGATTCGAGACGAATGCCATTCGATGGAAATTACATCACATTTGTCGTTAGGCAGGAGCGTCATACTTTATATCGCAATTAAAAAATATGCCTCGATAAAAAATTAAAAAAAACACTTGTTACTTTATGGGCGAGGCAGCCACTAAGCCGCCGAGCAGATTTTTAATCGTCCCAAAAGTCACGTCGACCAACCACTGCTCCCACTAAACAATCCCCCGTATAATTAAACGAAACATATCACCCTCGTTAATGGCAAACTAAACACAGTCCTCTATACGTCCGGCCGCTTTTCTGCAAAAAGCGACGTGACCTAGCGCTCCTAATTCGCGTCCCCGCTAACGAAGCCCCTAACGTATGGGTGCCGCCGACCTATAGAATGCGAGGTATTCCAACACCCCGCCCCCCTTTTTGTCTCTCGTTGTGGCCGCTCGACCCGCTCGGGGTTTAAAACCACGGGTCCTCTCGCCAAGGGGCCGCCGATCGCTCGAGCCTTGCGCCGATCGATGCACGACGAGAAGCTTCCGTGACAGCGCACAGACTGTCGCCGGCTGGCTGCGCCGGCTTCCCGCCTTTCTTCCGGGCCCGAGATGCACAAGGAGGCCCAGGCGTCGATTTTATCAGCTACGCGGCGTATTGACTCCTCTTTGATGTTTACTCACTCGGAGGATTTCGACCCTCTTTCAGGTCTCCCTGCCCCCCCACCCCCTTTTTTATGTATGTTTCTTTACTACATTCTCTACGTTTCACTGTCGTTGGGCAAGTTATGAATCCCGGCTGCTCCTTTTCTTTCCCCGAACTCCTAGGGGTTAAGAGGAGGCGAAGGGTCCGTCCTGTGTGGATAACCCTGTTCGCCTTTCTTTGTAAGCAAAAGACAAACAAAATTTATTCAGTGTTTCTCTTTCTTATTTTGCTGATAGGTTGACCCGAGTTTTATTTGAGTATCGGGTTCACTGTGTGTTTATTTTTCGAAAGGGGGAGGAAAGTTTGAAGGCGAATATGGTACCGGCTCTTTTTTGGGCGGCTGCTATTGAAGCGCCGAGTCGACACAATTTGGCAAAGTGGGACGGTAACGCGCGGGTATGCATATGCAACCGGACTCTTTGGGCGTCCGCTCGCGTGTGAAATGCGGTGGTACGGAGACGTTTCTTTCGTGATTTATAGTCGCTTAGTAAAGATTATGGTAATCTCGCTCCATTCATCGGTGCGCTGGATGGTTCTGGAAGTGTTCGATGAATGCGGACGAATATAAACTGAAGACTACCAAATGTCTTAGGACTTCCAAATTCGGAAACCTTTCAAAACAATTTCTATTTTTATTTTACCTGGCAATTTTACCTTTTTTATTTTCTTACTGCTTCATTTCAGTGCTTGACTTTGCCTTTTTCTTTCAAGATGTCTGCAACAGCAGGAACTTCTATAAGATAGAAGGTGGCTTATATATATATATATATATAGATATATATATATATATATATATCAGAAAGTGACGATGTCACTCTTCTAAGCGTCATTGCCGGCTGGAATTCCGAGGCTCTTTCTGCTTCCAATTTTGTGTATCGGCGACCAAGAAAAGAAAAAGGAGAAACAAGAAAACTATTTGATGAATATCTTGAAACCCTATGCCTTTTTCACAGATTGTTTCAATTGTTTCTGCTTCTGATCGTGGCTATGGTTAACACTGCAATTTGCAGGATAACCCCTCAAGCCATTGTTTTAATGTCCGCGAGCCCCGATACACACGCGGAGAAGGCGGTATTCGTGTACCAATCGGCCTTTTTTCTAAACTGTTCAAATTAAAAATCAAACACATTGTATTATAGCTACTAGTGCCCAATTACGGTACTCCTTTATGCGGAGTTTAAAATAAAACTCAAAGTATCTTTCACTGCCCTTGCAAAGCATATAATTGCAAACCACAAAACTACTGAGGCCGACAACCAATTCGACCCACCAACTGCTAACTAAAACTTTAACTGTAGGAACATTTAAAGCCACAAACCACCACAGCCGCGAGCAATCAGCAGCCGTTAAGAAACAGTAGTTTATGGAACACAATCGCAAATGCGGATCTCCCCAACGCCGTCGTTCAATTAAGTTATAAACCTTAAAAAAGGTAGTAAACAGTAATAAGAATGGCAGCAGTGAACAAACGGCGATGTAGAATGAGATTCGATAAGCGGGAGAATTAAGCTGGCATTCCGAAACGGCAGTCCTCGACGTATCTGAGTTATCGAGCGAATTTAATGGCATCTTTCCGCGCCATTACACTGTGGGCGAGATCCGTGTATAGCTTTAAAAGACCCTCTGCTGCGCTCTAAAACTGGGGGCGAGGGACGCGGCATTCTGCGCCGGCCCTTCTGCGTCAGGGTGTGTTAATAGAGTTTTAGTAGATCGTTCTGATACCTCCGATACCCCGATAAGGATGCCGACACGACGCAAGCGCAAAAGCGGCGGCAGAATATCGGGTATTGTTACTGAAGTCATCGGAACGCTCTGCTAAAACTTTCTACACTGTGAGTTTTTTCGTTTTTAGAATCTTTGTTCACTGTTTTTTAAATCGCGGGCGAACATCATGAATGTCATTTGTCCAGAAATCTTCTCTCTGTCCTTCGTAATTTGAGTTATTCGGTGATGTTGTTTTAATAAACATCAGGCTACTCGCCAAAAAGTATCAGCTGAACAGGAGATTAATTTGAAATACTTTACCTTGCCTTCGACGTTATCAGACGGTCGAGTTTTTTGTTTATTGCTTCTAGGAAGCACGCAAACACCGACCTGTAAAAAAAATTGCGCGCGATATATATCTATTTTACAGCAACAGAGACGAAACATTCGCCTTCTTTTATTACTTTTTTCTTGACAGTTAAAATTATTGTTGTATACACCAACTCATGTTTACAAACAAACCGGAGCGCCCTATCGGACGCCTCTGGCGCCGCGCATGCGCTGATAAAGGTGTGGGCAAGAAGCTCGCCGTCGCCCATAAACACACCATTGTAATGCGATGTTGTCGGCGTCAGTGTGAGTCCCCCTGCCCTTTTTCGCGTTCGAATTGTTGGTGCTGCTTCTTCCTGACGATGTCTGACTATCTTGAGCGGCGTCAGCGAAATTACCGAGGCTCGTTACACCGCAAAAGTTCGCGTGAATAATGTGACATGTGGCGATTCATAACACGTGAACGCCGCAGAATATACGCTAAAGCCGGATTCATATGATGAGATTTCGTCCGGAATTTTCAGTCGCGACGCCGCTCGGGCTGCAAAAAGCGTGAACCGTAGCTGAGATGGTCGACGTCGATACTGAAAATCACAAGCAGAATCGGACCAACTGAATTAGGCATAACAAGTCGGTGATGGCCACTGGTAACAATGATCAACATCTCCTTGTATCTACTGTTAACATCGAGTCTGCTTACCAACCTTCAAATTTAAGTCTTTTGAGGCCTGCACTTACTTCTTATCACAAGTACTGGGCCAACATTTGGTCTACGGACCGGCGTCGTCTAAGAGAGCAGGCGACAAGCAGAAACGTTTGAAAGAGCAGACGACAGTTCGAACAATCAGGCGGCCGTTTTAACTTGAAGACGTACTGAACGTAGTCCGCAGGTAGTCCGCACAACTTGACGGTTTTCTGGCATTCATGTTGGAACAAAACAAATAAATCTGATGACCACAAGTATCCGTGAATTCAACCCAAAGTGCTTCCCGCCCAAGCAATCGTTGTCCGACGGCGTCTGCTTTTCTCTTTTCACGGCACATATCCAGATTCTCGGACGAACCGAGCACGTGAAAACTGACCTTCAAACCTTTCTCGACACTTTTGGTACGGCCCCAGTCGCGGCGTTTTGACGAGAAGGCAGGTTTTTGTCGGAATAATTTCAAAACAACGCAGGAATACACGTCTGGCATGGGGACTTCTGCCCACAGCCCCAGACCGGAAGTGCGACCGACGCGCCACCACCGCGCCGTGACGTCATAGACATGAGTTCGTGTATATCTGTGTATACTTATAGAAATATTTGTTTGAATGTTTTAGCGTTTTGCTTCTTTCTCACTTTCCTGTATAGATGCCCCTGGGTGCTGCAAATTAAAGTAAATAAATAAATAAATAAATAAATAACAATATTTTCCGCCTTCTGCCATGAATAAAGACCTCTACGCAGTTTTCGGCTTCTTGGTTTGATAATTTAGTGTTTTAGCAAACACATAACAGAGGGAAAAAAATGTTTTTTGGGGGTTCCGTACAACATATGATTTTCTGACCGCATGAACATTCTCTGGTAGTTCTGCCCCACGATACGAGTAAGCACGCACAGTGCTTTCTCGTGTTACTATTGAAACCGGTTGGATCTGTCATTTTGGGGGAGTGTTCACGTGGCTTTCAACAATACACCACGTGTATGTACAAGCGGTTGCAATTGCCAATCTCTCATTAAGGCAATGACACCTGGTCCAAAACGAGCGGTCAGAATTACATAGGTGTTAACCGTCAATTATTAACCCAGCAAACTCTCTATTTGTTTCCAAGGTGTATCTGGCGATCAATCTTGTTCTCATTCGAAAATTAATTATTTGAGTCGACATATCTGTTCCAGCGAATGTAAAAAAAAAAAAAACGTCCCGTAAGCGGCAATATAGTTAAAACAACAAAATGCGCCAGACAATACTGTTTTTTGTCTTTAAAACATAGTTCCGTAAAAGTTCAATATAATTTATAAAAAAAACCGCTGTGCTTTTAACATTTTCAATGGCTCTCCAAAAAAGCAGATTCATGTGCGTTTTCGGTGCGCCTTGTGAATGTCAGCTTGAATGGTTATTAATTTTGAAGGTTACTTGGACGATCCAGAAACTCTGGAACACTCAAAAGCACAACGTCAGAAGACAAGCCCATTGGCTTCCTAAAAAGGAACATTTACTTATTTCTGGTGGCACAGATGCACATTCTAATAAATTCATTGATCGTCGTCGCTCGCGTTCAACTGACCGCATTGTCATCACATTTTAGAATACTTTTTTTAAAATTAAAATTAGGTTATCGTTTGTATTTATAAATAATATGTATGACGGCAGTCAATGAACATTCCACTTATATTGTGCTGTTTGTGTTTATCTTCTTTTATGCTGGGGTACTGTTTTGTGAAAGCGCATTTCGTAAAGACGATTCTAATTAAATATATAATTCTGAATCCAGTTAAGAAGTGTAAACGAATGCCACAAATGTTTATGCGCTGCTTTCCGAGATATGTGCTGCGAGATTTCGAAGGTGAGCACAAGCACGCAACAATCAGTGGCGGTTCTGTACTTTGTTTCAACTCAAGTCAAAATGCAGCCGACGCAACAGGCCAGTGAAGCCCAACAACAAGCGCAAAAGTGCAACGTCATGGATCGCGTCGTCTTTCAGTGCTTCTGTTATCATCGGACAAACCAATAAAGCGCAGTGAATGTGCCATGACCTTGCTCATTTACTCTGCGTGCCTATGTTCGTATTCATATTTTTGCCTCTGATGCCTCTGATGCCTCTGATGAAACGAAATACGTACCTTTCCACTATTCTCCTTCTCTTGGGTGCCATCTTTGTCTCTTAGGCTGTGGAAGGCTTTCTGAGCGCGCGCAGCTCTTTTCTAAGAAATATGAGACTCCGCGCACGAGGGAATTGCCCAGTGACTCAGCATTTTGTTGCTTCTGTGATAAGTACTGGAAAGTTCTATACGATCGATTCGCCCAACCAGGGGCGCTTCGAAATTGCGATGGTAGCGCCACCGCAGTATAACACATGGTCGTGTCGCATCGGTCGCGTTCGTAGCGTTGCATTGGCGTCGCAGGTGTTTCGAGCGTACGGTGACGATTTAGATAAGGATAGAAAGCGTGCGAGAATTATTTCTCATGGTAAGTCAAGAAACGATAGAGAAGCTTCAACAACACGCATCTTCCGCCGAGAAAGCGGTTGATTTCCCCGCCAACGAGTCGGGTCCGCCTCGCAAGTACGGCCGTGCGGCGTCTTCGAGATAACTTTACAGGTGAGCGTCTTTTGTTTAAATTTTGCGCTGTAATAACGTTGTGCCTTCTCCTCTTAAAAGACAGATTACTATTCACAATGAACCACTGTTCTCGTGAGTCCTGTTAGACGACGTCGGGATACTATTTTTCGGTCGCTAAACCACCGGCAGACTACGTTCTCACTACGAGTGGGATAGCTTTTCGGGCTCGTCCACGTCGAAGAAATATTAACGTGTCGCGGATCGTGCGAGCATAGGGTGATAATTCCGGGAAGAGATAAGTCCCCCGCGTACAGTTGAGACTACAGGTCCTCGCTGGGCTGGAGTCGCGGACCGGTGCGAGAATTGTGCCGACGATCTTAATTTTATTAGTATTGCTGAACACGCTTCCTGCATCAGCCTGCCTCAGCAGTAGGGAATTAAAACGCCGAGGCACGACCTGAACAAAGGCCTCGTAGATTTATTACCAGGTATTTTTGTCCCACTTCACTGAGGCAGTAGGTTGCAGTTACTGGGACCTGCTCCTGCTGATTAATGGTACTTTTTCTGCGAGTTTGAACAATAATGTGCCGCGAGATTCTGTCAGAAAGAGGGGCAAAACAGTTGAAAACGAAAAGAGGCTAGCCTAGACTAAATCTCCTGCATAAATGTCTCCTATGCAGATGACTGTACATAATTTTAGTCGAATTTTCATGACACTGTTCAGTTGGATGGATTTATAAAAACTTCATTTCTCTTTCAGGTTCAAGGTGTCCAATCCACATGCAAGATTTTCAAATATTGAATGGGGGCTTGATTCATACTTTCCTGTGTGGGACATTTTAGGAGGAAAATGTTGTGTAGCAAAGAAAACACCGCTGACACATGATAGGTTGCCATTATTAGAACAATTTTTATTTTCTGGAAAAATAATCCATGCTTGTCAGTGTTTAATTGCTGCTTCACTGAATAAAGTTTGTTTCGTTGCATGTTTTCAAGCGTTTCCAGGAATGTACCGTATTTTCCGGGCTATACTTTTAAAAGTTGAATTTTGAAACTGTGCAAACTATGCGGGGATTTTTTTTTTCAATATTGTTGATTATGACGTGACGGATTTTGTGAATGAAAGAGTAAGTTAATGATGATTTATGTCACATTATAGGCTTTTTTGTGAGCTAAGAAAGCAGACATTTCTCAAGGTGTGCCATCTATGAGAAGATATTCTTGACGACTAAGCACCAGGTGCGGACTATGCACCGTGTGTGTACAATCTAAGCAAAATCTTTTATTTTTTATCCCTAATTTGCCCTTGCGGACTATAGTCTGGAAAATATGGTACAGCAGCATAATGCAACGCTTTCAGAAATGTTTTGTTGACAGGGAAAAAGATTTTTATTGAGTTTCATCACGACCAAGAGTAGGTAAACACACAACCTTGTGACAATATAAAAATTCTTCTCATGTTCTTAGCACGGTGACATTGGCGCAGACTCGAAGTATGGCTGGCAGGACAGTTGCAGATGATGTACACATCTCGAGAAGCAAGGACTGTCAAAGAAATTGTAGGGCCGGAGAACCCAGACTATTTGAGGGATCTTGCACGGTAGATCAGCTGTTCATGATATTCCAAATTTCACGAAAGATGTCTCCCAGTTCATGAGAAAGCAGTCATCACCTAAGCTTATCTATCTTTAGCCAAGCTATACTGAATCTTGGGGTACAGACTAAACCAAAACATATAACTCGAAGACAGAAGAGACTACAGAAGTTGCCAATCAACTAACGATACTTTTAACTGGCTAAGAACCGGGCTGGGCACATACAGAAAATGCAAAATAGATGAGGAAAGGTCACCTGTATATTCGAGCGAGGGAGTGAAAATTTAAATTCACTAAGAATCTTTCACGAGCAATTACAGGGTTGGTAGGTTCCCTGCAATTAGTCTTTATTCAACACCTCAGCTGGCATCTCGTCTAGTAACTTGTTGCAGGATGAGCCTCAGTGTTGTCCTTGCAGGTGTTCACGAAGTGCACGTTGCAGATCCTCGCTGATGTTGGCGGAATCAAAACTGAACCGCCCCCACTGAAAAATAAATCAATATTATAAGATCTCCGGTGTGATCAGCGGAAAATCGACACGAAATAATAATAACTTATTATCCCTAACAAGTAAAAACATAATCAGGCTTTTTTTATTTTAAAAAGGGGGGGGGGGGGGTGGCTGGTTGAGGCGGTTTGGATGTGCATTCCTTGTGTGTGTTGTTTGGGAGGGGGGATGCCTGTGCCTATTATAGGGTCGTACATGATGGCTATAAACAGCTCAAAAACCGGGAACAGCGATTAAGAAACACACACGGCAGGAGAAAGCTGCACTCGCAACCCGCAAAAGCCCCTCCCGGCCGACCTCCAGCACGTCTTCGTTGCCTTTCGCTGCGATTTGGCTGCACGTTCACGCTCGAGGCTCGCGAGACAGAAGGCCTATCGAAGGTTGGAAGCTAGTGCTGGAGGAACTGAAGCTCCTCCCTGTCCTTCTCATCCTGTCACTGATTCTAGTTGAAATATTCGTGCCAAAGGGATCCAACATCGCGATCGAGGCCCCGTCAAACGCCTCGGGGGAAGGGACAGACGCGCACGTAAATCAAATATTCCGTCACGCAGGCACTGCCAACTGACTTTCCCGTGTTCGGTAGTCACGTTGTTCTTGTTCTGGCACCAATTACATTTCGGTTTTCAGGCGTATTTAGCAAAACTGATCTTCCAACGAACGAGAAACTTACTTTTGTCGGAGTACTGCCGTGGTTCAGGCTTGGCGCCGTTCGAGTCTTGCACGGCTTTTCAGGGGAGCGGTGGAACTTTAAGGACTGACTACAACAATATCGGAGGTTGTTACTGCAATCAACAACGACATATTTGTGCTAGCCGGGCTTTCATATCTTCTTTATCGCAATTAAAACTATCGACTAGCGTACCCAACAGCCTATGGCGGAGAAGCGAGGCGAAAAACAACGAGCCACTCGGATTGGGGCGTCCCGCCAGGGGCTGGAATGGCGCTGTAGTCGGCGGCGAAACTTGAGCGCTTCGGTCCTATACGGCGAGGAAGCATTCCCAGATGCCAGTGTTGTACACGTTCCACCTTTCCACTATTCTCCTTCTCTTGGGTGCCATCTTTGTCTCTTAGGCTGTGGAAGGCTTTCTGAGCGCGCGCAGCTCTTTTCTAAGAAATATGAGACTCCGCGCACGAGGGAATTGCCCAGTGACTCAGCATTTTGTTGCTTCTGTGATAAGTACTGGAAAGTTCTATACGGCGAGGAAGCGTTCCCAGATGCCAGTGTTGTACACGTTCCTCAAAAAAAGGAACGAAAGCTCGTTCCTCGTTCCTTGTGATCTTTGGAACGCGTTCCCGTTACAAGTTCCATATGTGGAAAAGGAACTCGTTCCCGTTACAGTTAAAAAAAATGGAACGGACCGTTTCATTTACGTTACATTTGTATTTTGCTGATTCCCATATTTAGTTCGATCAAGCAAAGTTTTCTTTTTTTTATCTGTCCCATCAAATGGCAAATAAGATTTTGAATGCAGTGATGGAAGGGCACCAGGAGAAGGAGACAAGCGGAAACAGGGTTTCATTTGTTGATATATTTACGTTTAAAAATCTCAGCTTTCAAACATATTTTGTGGTGGGCGATTCAGACGAGCCAAATGTACTGTTGCTCCACATTGCACGAGCGTTTTACAACAATCCCACACGTTTCAATATAATAAAGACCCTTGTTCAAACTTAACAACTGTTCCTTCTCGATGTTGCTCCCTGCAAGACGAGCAAGTGAAGAAGAGGGTAGGGCTTTTGGAAGGTCAGTCTTGAAAACTACAAGTCCTTCGTCAAGGTTGGATTCGTTGTTCAGTTTGAAGGTAAGAAACAAGAAAAGCAGAAACCAAAAAAAAATTGTATATTTTAAGTGATTAATATTCAGGATACAAGGATGCGTTCGATGTCAGGTAACCTGTACTTTTGTTGTAACTGTAGACCTCTTTGTGGAAGTTCAGTGATGGCTGTAGTCGGCCTTATATTTCTGGATGTGTGAGGATTCGTGGAATCAAAAAAAAAGAATTGCTGAGTTTAAGACGTCCCTCTTATTGTGTGTTTTCCTTCGACTAAAAGTTTTGCTTCATGTACCGCAGGCTCGGGCACTGAAAAAATATACAGATGTCCACTAGCTCTTTTACCCGACTGTTACCAAGTCAGGACAACACAAAATAAACCATGTGAGAAGTAACCAAAAAGTTAACGAGATCTTGCACTTCGTAAAGATATTGTTTCTATACTTTTAGAATTTCCCTCTTAAAAATAAGACACAAATTACCCCACTGGACGAAAAAAGGAACGCCATTCCTTTTTCCGTTCCAGTAAAAATGGAACGAGTTCCCGTTCCAGTTCCACCGATGCAAAATGGAACGGCGGCGTTCCTTCGTTCCTCCTAAAAGGAACGCGTTCCAGGAACGCCGTTCCTTGGAGCGCCGTTCCGTACAACACTGCCAGATGCGACTTTGGTGCATCGAAATGCAAGGAGGAGCACGCTAATCAAAGGGCAACATACAGAAGGCGCAGGGAAAGCGCGATGAGGGGTTAGCCAAGCGCGCACCGTCATTGCTTGAGGTCGGGGGCAGGGGAGGGGGGAGAAAACCACGTGTGCGCGTTTGGTTGAGGCGGAGGGGGGGGGGGCAAACAACCGCACAAAATACGCAAGGAGCAGCCGGTATGAAGCCTGTCAAAACAACGTTCGAAAACTGGCTACGAAGGGAGTGTTGGCGTACTGTTTTCGAAGACTACAAAACCGCTCTGGGGCGCGATTTCGGTTAAGGTAACAGCACAAGCATTCCCGGCTGCTGATTGGATGGAGCGCCACAGCCTCCTGTTGGCCGCGCGCAATCGATTAGTGGGAACATTTTGACTTGTTCGAGAGTCCACGGTCGGGGTGCATTTTGGTGACAAGTTCCCACCAACACAAAAATCTCGAAAGAGGTTTCGCGGCCCCCTATGTGCTTGTGCCGAGTGCTCCTTCATCCGCCTTTGAATTTCAGCTTCTGCTCGGCAGCAGAACAACTTGAGATTCGCGAAGGAAGCACGGATTGTCAATTGCTATGAGCGTGCAAGGGGAGGCGATCTCAAGTTAATCCTGAGTCTCGATCTCACTTCGCCGCGGCTGTCAGTTCGTAGCAGACGATCGAATTTATTTTTTCGGTATAATGTGTGTTCACACGGCGGACCTATCTCAGAAACCAAATCCGCGGACCAGAGAAATGTGCGTGTCACATGAGCTTTACGTCATTACGGAGAAGTCCGCGGTAAGTCCGCGGACCTGGTGCTGAATTCCATGATTATCGTGGACCGAAGTGAGGACTGCATGTCCGAGCTTGTAGCTTCGGTTGCTGCTTTCATGGCACGTGTTACCAAACAAGATCAGCACCTCTCAAAGTTGTGACCTTGCAGCCGTAGCTTTTGCTGTACTCCAAGCTAATAGAAAACCACCACGCGGCACACGTGACACTTGACCTGCATCTAGTCAGCGTCTGGCCCATCTGCCAGTGAAGAAGACAAAAGATGAAGGGGCACAGCGACGAAGGGGCTTTCTTTCTAAATTTACTCTCAAAAGAATTCCTAAAACTGCGGTGCCTCCACCATGATCAGTACGAAAACAACGACATAAAATACCAACTCTGGCCTCAGCGAAGAAATGCAACGGCACCTCATCCAGTATGTGCCTTACATGTTGGGTGAGTTCATTGAAAGCTAACTGATTCACGTAAATCGAGCAGTTCTATTTGCCCGCTTATACTTGTCTAAGCTGGGACACCCGTGGTGTCCCAGCATTTAAACAAACAAAAACAGCTATTTTAGTTTTTTTTTTTTTATATTGGTGAAGAGCTATTTTGAAAGCGCTGTTGTGATACTTGCTGCATCAATCTGAAATATAATTTTCATATTCGTGATCCTGGGAAACCAATCAAAGAATATTTAGGTGTTTTTTTTCCTTAAATTCAATTGCGTTTTTGTTTCCCCTTAAAGATGAGTCGGAAACGCATTTAGCACCTGGTTTGGTGGAATAACTGACGAGGAGGGGCTTCCGATAACTAAAAACCGCTGGACGAATTCATAATTTTTTGTTTTTGTTTTAACGACTGGACAGCGAAACAGGGTTGGAATTTATTGTGGCTGATACAACAGGCTCCTGCAGTGACACACCTTCGGCACAATCTATCATGCATATCAACAGGCCCCAGTGTAGAGCTTTCAGGCTCGCCTGGGAAATGGCCAAAACGCGTCAGTGGAAAGAAAAATGGAGGAGAATACTCAGCCTCGGGATGAAAATTGCGCATCAATAAAATTACCGAAAGCTTTTTGGTAAACATCTTTAACACGTTGGTAAATTTTGAAAAATAGTGACGCACCACATCTGAAAACTAGACGGCAGACGTTTTATTCGATGTCACATAGGGATGTGTAAATAATTGAAGATCACTGACACCATCCAAGAATAAATAGCTATGCATCCAATTTCACCTAAATCATAACGCTCCCCGAGCAATAAACATGTTTAGGAGCAACACTTTTTTATTTACAAAACCAATCAGCTTTCACAACATTTTCTTGTAACACATTGAACATTTTTCGCAGGTAGTATTTGCCTGTTTAATTTATAATCATGTTAAATAAATGTAAATATCCTTTCAAGAACGCGAAATAAATCAGCTTCTGATAAATCGAAATATGAAAGAGAAATCTAAGCACATAAACCTTTTTCCAGAAATGAAATGTATATTGCAAGTTCCACTACTTTTTTATAGCCACGTATGACTCCACGATTCAGCGTTGTGGTATTGGCGCTCATTGTTACATCTCAGTTTGGGCTTGCATACATATGTATTATGATATCACTTAGGGTTTTTAAAGAACCAATTTTGCCTACTCTTTTGAATAGATTCTGTTTTGTGTTTGTTTTCATCGAAGTCGGTTCCTGTGTTGAAATCTTAAGAACTATATCCGCATTTTGCAATAAAGAAGACACTAAAAATCGTCGTTCTTAAAGTTTCTTTACACGCGGCAGGGACATACACAGTAATTACAAGAAAAAACACATGAACACATTCGGTTCATTGAGGTGTCAACTGGTGTCAACTGTTGTCAACCGCTACATAAGACAGAGCCAACAAAGAGCCATATATGAGCTAACGCTAAAAACTATCCGTAGGAGAAAAACCGTCTTGTGCAGCCAGTTGTAGCACGAGCAGTCTGGCACACAAGACCGATCTCACTAAAGGCTCTGTTACACTCCAACGTTGAGCGTAGCGAACGCAGCTTAGCGCAGAACGCGCGCGTTTTATTGGCCGGCGAGCAGGAACTCGAAATCTGCGACAAATCAATGTCCTGCTACGCGACGCCGCGTATGCTACGCTTGACGTCAGAGTATAACAGAGCCTTAAGGCGCATGGGTGAAGCCGCCATAACTTTCAGTTCACAGAAGGCAGGCGCCAGTGCCCGAGACGGCTCGTACCGTCTCGGGCTCTGCGCGCGCAGTGCTCCGGTGAGGCTGTCGCACGCGCAAAGGACTAAAGTTCCCTTGATGCATTGAGGCAGTGGTGGCGTCACCAAACTGGCTGGTGAGATCGGTCTATCCGTATGGTGCCTGGAACGCGTCTCTGACTGGTGTGTTTACCGCGTCCAAAGAAGTGGTCCCTCGATTTCCGCCTGATGACGTCATAGAAGTGTCATGCTGTCGCCGGTCGCGATCCTGGTGGTGTCCCAGCAGCTTTGGTGGATGTAGCAGACGCCTGTTCTGCTGCAGGTCGCTCTCCATTGTGACAGTCCACGGAAGCTAGAGCAGCCGGAAGTTGGGATGCCTGGGACGCCGTGACGACAACGACACTCGCGTTTGCTTGTGCTTTTCGCCAGCATTTCTACGACCAACCGCCGGGATCGCAACATGCAACGGCATAACACTTCGGAGTTGCAGTGACGTCAAAATGACGCCGAGTACTGATTCGCTTCGATTGAAAGGATAGTAGGTAGACCTCAGTGCTAAATGTCTTGAGGTCTACCCACTATATTTTTTTTTCAATCAGCCAAGAGTTTGGCATTCTGACATCATCGCAATTTCTGTGCAAGAACCAGACGAACTTGCTGTCCGAATCGGAGAATAGAACGTGTTTATAATCTCGACAACCGTGGTACGACAGGTCTGCGGACTTATTTCATGAAGTTTGCCTACGTGATACACAACATTACTCAGGTCCGCGGAACCTTTTCCCGGGACACGTTTTTGTGGTCCGCAGACAAGCTCTTGAGTTTCGCACCCTTGTGTTGCTTGGAACATGGCGTGTTCCGGACTGCAAAAAAAGCGACGTCACCGATTTCGTAAGAACTTGTCCGAGGACAAGTCCGCCGTGTGAATACAACTTTAGCACGAGGGTTTGCGGTGTTTTCTTTTTTTTTTTTATTGCCATTTGCGCTTTTAAGCAGACAAACTTTGTTCTTCGTTTGCGTTGTTAGACAAACCGCCTGGGAACGATAACTGATCTCGCTAGGTGCGAACCAAATTAGACTTTGCTCTCGCTCTCGCGGTAACTAATATCAAACCTTAGGCGCGCGCCTTTGGAACATGTTTCAAGATGGTCGCGCAGGCTTCCTCTGCCAGTATTGTTGTACGATAATACGATCGGATAAAACTTCTCAATATTGAGTAGCGCGATACAAAATTAAATTTGCGACTGCACCTTGTACCAGTACGTTAAATAGAACTGTCGAGGGATCCCCTTATTGGGAGCATTTATATAAATTGGGAATGTCGTGCCTGACCCCACGACCGAACGTCACTCTAATATGTTACT
This sequence comes from Ixodes ricinus, assembly GCA_037355805.1. NCBI lineage: Eukaryota > Metazoa > Arthropoda > Arachnida > Ixodida > Ixodidae > Ixodes > Ixodes ricinus. The sequence goes on from JAZHYW010003962.1 coordinate 38,259, forward strand.
CCATCGAAGGTAACCCAATACTTCTAAAATGTCGATCTCTCAAACGCAATTATGAAGAACTTCTGAGCTTGCGTTTTCTACTAAGATGTCTTCATAGGTTTGCTCCGGCTCAAAAATGGAGCACAGGCTCACTTTTTTTTTTTTGATAGAGGCTTAACTGTTAATTAATGTGGGTAATGCAGGTAACTTTCGCTATCTTTTTAACTCAATTTCATGGCTGTGAATTTTTTTTCTGGCCCTAGTTACCTCAGCTTAACTTATGAAACTTGTGTATAAATAGAAATACTGCTCTTTTCGAACATGTTTATGGAGCACACCGACGTCGTTATTGACCCCGCATAAATATTTCCCCGGCAGTTATGATGCGGAAAAAAAAAAGGGCAGCTTTATTCTTTCCGTGTTAATAATAAAGAGCTTAGCGGACACAAACTCTGCTCAATGGGGAGCGGAAGTGCTAGCGAAAGACCAACGGCGTCCTCTCAACATCCGAACTGGAGCGCCACTCCGTCGTTCCGGCCAGGTGCGCTAAGCAAACTTTCTCGGTCCTCTTCGGTCGCTCGACGGCAAAAGCGTCGTTCGTCCTCCTTAGAAGTCCGCTATAAAAACAATCGCTTCCCCATCTCCCTCTTCGTTTGTTGACCGTCCTGCTCCAGCTCCTCCTTTCTTTGTCTCTCCCTCTCCCGCTCACTCTCTCCTTATTTCCCGCATCCGGCAGCCTCGTTTTGCTCCCGTCCGAGCCCCACCGCTGACGTTCCTTTCGTCCGGAGCGCACTTCCTCCACCTCCGTCGCCGCGCGGCCCAAGACGACCCGAGACTGCGCTTCCCTCGCCTGGACACATACTCGGACGCACACACACATTCCACTTGTCTCTCTCGCAGCCCGGGCCGTGCTTGTGTCCGTGTAGCCCCCTTTGTTCTTGGAAGCCCCCGGCCTTGCCGTTCCAGGCTCGGCTCCCGTTCGAGGCGCAATTTATTTGTCTCTAAGGCGGACGCTTCATTTATTTGGCTCTGTCCGCGAGGACGACGATTTTTCACGATCTCGGAGGGAGCGGCCGCCGGCGGCGTCGTTGCGGGCGAAAACGAGGACTCAACCGGCCCCGCGGTCCTGCCCAGTCAGGCTTGCTGGTCTTTAAGGTTCCTTTCTCGATTCTACGATTCCTCATCGCGCGACCTTCGTATTCTTCGCTCGATTTTAAGCTGTATGTTTATTTTTGGCGCCGTTACTTTTCGTTTTATGTTTTTGTACTGTACCCTACCCGCGGAAAGACAAACACACAAACGCACACACACGCGCGTACGCGCGCACGAACGCACACACAGACTGCCGTTAGAAAAGAGACTGTTAAGATTGTATAGTATGTGCGAATAAACACTATACTAGAGTAACGACAGCCAGATATAAGTTACGAGTGTAACATATGGTGCGAGCTTTTTATTTTCGAGAACACTTCAGTATAGCAGCAACAGCCCAAAAATTCCCAGAATAATAAAAGTAGGAGACACACAAAAAGTAACCAAGTGCGTAACTCGTTAGTGCATTCAATAGGAACACGTTACTTCAGCTTGAAAGAAACCCATTATTTTTTCGCCACTTTAAATATGCCGTCCTTATGAATCCAATATTTGTCTTCCTTAATATCTACTTGGTTTTTAACGCATTCAATTAGGGATAACTGTGACTACAATGACATACCTTGTTCCCATATTTTTACGGTCTACCTACCGTTTTCTCATCGTGTAAAGTAGAAACGCGAGCCGGGCTTCACTCGTTACATCATCAAAAAGTAACCAAAATAAGTTACTCCCTCCTTTTCTCTAAAAGTAACTAGGTCGTTACTTCATTACCGAAAGAGTAACTCTGTAAAAGTCACACCATACTTGTAGCACGTTAGGTACATGTCTGCATCAATGACACTCGGACAGAATTATTTCTTGCATTTGCTGAGGCGCATCGGTAAAAAAAATAGTTTGTGAGATCACTTGCTCACTCCTGATCTCCCCAGAACAATGCGTAGAACTCTTGACATGGAGGAAAAATAAATACTGTGCGTTCGTGTTCAGCTAGAGGATCAGACAGAAGTATTGAGTGAACTTGTTTATATTTGTGGCGGAACTTTGCAACTCTTAGGCCTTCCCTTGCCTCGTTGTAATCCATTTTTTTTTTAAAGAGCATAACCGTCGCTTCCGAGAAAAGTGCAAGACGTGGCTAGTTTTCTATTGTTTTAGAAAAGCGACTAGAATACGCGAAGGTAGCTAAGTACAGCAGACGAGAATTAGGCAGGCGAGGCAGCACTTCATATATATCTTGAAACCGGTTTCTCATAAATAACGCAATATGTTATTTTGTCTAGCCTGCCTATGTGAATGGTAGGTAGACTAGATAGAAGAGAGAAGATTTTGTGCATCATAGGCAGACTAGACTAGACAGCTGAAAGTATCGCGGATCTATCAATCTCAGACCTTTGACGCGTAAATACCAAGAGCGAAAGTCGCGTATGCCTTGTCTGAGGTGTCCGGAAAATCGCTCATGTCGCATGTCTTTCTGATCACACAGCGATTTTTGTTTAATCAACTTTAATGCTCGCTAGTCAAGACGCCAGTATTCTGTTGTCTGAGAAACATATTACATTTGAAGCAAAGAAAACATAACTAATGCCATTTGTGACAAAAGGGCATAGTCCAACCTAGGTACCATCGTGTGTACGCCCACTATTTTGATCTGTGTTATTTTGATTGCGATTTAAAAAGAGAGGTTTTAACAGGGGCTAGTTAAGCGATACGTACTGCAACGCAGTAGTCAATGTGAGTGTGTCGGTTCGAATGACTTCATATGCTCCGTTCACCCTTAAAGGGACATTGAACCAAACATTGTAGCGTCAGTAATAAGTAGCACACTATGTTTCCACGACCAGCAGCCCGGTGTGTGCGAGCACACGCAAGGAAATTAACGTCATAGCAGTTTATTATTAGTTATTAATAATAATACTAATAATAGTCCTCTATTCACGCTTAGAATGGCAGTGAAATGTATGGGCTCTGGGCGAAACGAGAATAAAGACAGGTTTTTGATCTCCACAAGTGAAAGTTACGTGCTTATTAGACCAATTAATCGCCTACCTTTTACACCAGACCTTACTGTGGATAAGAAAAGACTGCCTTCGTGCTCCTTTACCCTGGAGCTCATGAAGGACTATGACGTCAACTTCGTTGCACGTGCTCACATCGGCGTCTAAGCTGGCTCAGGATAGAGATGCGACGCCTTGTAGATGAGACGTCTGGTCATACGCTGTCTTGGACCATGCTTCGTCGCAGCTGGGCTCCAGACGAGCGAGCTACCAGCACGGCTTGGCCCTGAGCTGTGCTGCGCTACACTAGCACCGTGCTGACAAGATCGTGCGCCTTTATTATGGATTTTGAGATGTTTGGTTCAGTATCGCTTTAACCTGGGACTAGAAGCTCCGCCTTCAGCGCGAGCTTTTTGCCCTTGATGATACTAAAGCCCCTTCATGTTATAAAAGTAGCGCAACGCGCGTCGATGCACGAGACACGTGCAACGTGCAGCCCTCGGGAAGATCATGGCGGCACAGCGCAACACTGCTAGATTTCAGACACCATGTTCTTCCCAGAAGTGGCGCACGGCTTGTGTCTCGAGCATTTCCCCAACAATGAATGGCGTCACTTTTCCTACGATAGAGGAGCTTTAGCTAATACTATACTCTGTTTCACCTTATGATGTACCGCAGGAAAGGCTACAAGCGCGAGCTCCTTGCTCTGGGGCACATCTCGGCGGCACAAGCTCTCGTGACTTAAGAGCGGCTGCCAACGCTATGAGCTCGCGCTTCTAGCCTTCGCTGCGGTACAACATAAGGTGAAATGAAGTATAGTGTGAACAGGCAGGCACGCGCATTGAAAGCACTGCGCAAGCCAGCAAGCTCGCGCTGAAGGCGGAACTACTAGTCTCAGCCTAAAACGAGCTTGATGCAAGCAATTGATCTAGTGCTCGCGCAGAAAGTATCGCTAGCAACGGTTCTTCCTGACTTTAACGACACTATGAATCATCGCGTTCGTTTTTTACGCCACGCAATAGCTGGCCAGAAGAAATAAAGAAGCACAAGCACCGTTTACCTCATTATCGTCGTACTGTCAGAACAAGCGTCCAGCGTGATATGGAGCCGATTTCTCCGCCAAAGTTCATCAAAGCCACAGCTGCAAATGGCAAATACAGGATACGCTCTGGGCTGCAGACATTGTTATGGCTAGACGTATTGTCTCGTTGCAGCGATTTGACATCGGCACCACACGAACGCCTCTCGAGCTTGTAATTCGTCACGAGCCACGAATCGAGCTGCCCGACGCAATGCTCGGGTCCAATTCCTCATGAACACGCGATGGTCAAATATCGCCACTTGGCGTGTACTCGCGACCCGCTCACGTTACGTCGTCGAATTTTGCAAAAATAGAGCATTAACATGCCGAAATGACCGGCTCGTACGTAACCTCGCAGAATACACCGTAACAAAGCGAGTTTCTTGGCCAGTAGCGTTGCGTGTTTTTCGAGTATCCTTGAGTCCGCGGACTAGTGCCAGTGAAACGATCGCTGTAAAGCGTAGAATACATTTTCCCAATTGAATTTTTTCTGGGTTGCAACCGACTCACTAGTTAAGGTTGAACGCGGTATTGGCGTCAATATATTTTGGTAGGGGGAACGGTCGCCGAGTGGGCTAGCGCACACCAGCTCGGAGCCCGTGGAGCGAAAAGCTCGCGCTGCAGAACCCAGGATTCTGGGTTCAATCCCCACCCCTGCCCGTTTCGATGTAGATGAGCATCGTACCGGCGTGCGGTCGTATATCGCAACTCTTTGGTGCACGTTAAAGACCCCAGGCTAGCGGCTGTACTGCACTGGCTAAATTGCTCATCTACAGCTGGGAGACTTGTCGCCCGTCGAGGCAGACCAAGTTTTAGGCTGTAAAAACATACACACAACCCAATTTTTTAATGTTTTGGTGGTTCCCTCCCAGTCTTCTACACGTTACTAAAAAAATTAATCGATTACAATTACAATTACTCTTGGTTAAAAAGTATTCGATTAGAATACTTGATTACTCGACAACAAAAGTAATTGTACATTACTTTAGAAGTAACCGTTACTTTTTCGATTACTTTATTGTGTGAAGAGTTATATCTTTAGCGCTAATAACAATGAACTACTTCCAACTTATATTTCACATTTTCACAAGTAGTGAAGAAGAAAAAACGGGTTCCCTCTACAGCATCAGCCATCTCTCTGCGCTGCATCATGGGATCATCGGTTTTTCTAGCTTCAAAATTTCTAGCAGTGTAGCAATCGCTATTTCACCCGAAACATCTCCACTGGTTCCTGATGAATAGAAACTTAGAGTGCTTCATAAAATTTCTGGTTCTAAATAAAATATATTTTGTTTTCTTGCTCTTTATATTTTCTTGTACCGGCAACCAAGAGGCCCTTACTCTCTTTCGCACACACGCGCTTCTCCAGATATTATTCAGATGTGGCTGAACTCGCATGTTGTACAAAAGAGCAGCAGCTCCAGGATTTGAAACGGATCATGTGTAGCATCCATTAGCGGAAGAGATCGCCCCGACCACTTCTCAAGTCGAAACCTTGCTTGTCACAAAGACCATGTAGGGGAAATACGGGATCTTGACATGTATTTGAACTGGCTCTGTTGTATTTTGCATCCGCTTTAGACATTCTTCGATTCTGGTTCTCCTACGGGCTGCGAGTAGGTACCATAAGCAGGATTGTTTTTGTTTATTTCTGTGTGTGTATGCGTGAGGGGGCTAGTTTGAACGAAGGACTTACAAAGCTACATACTGCTCCCTCAAACGTCGCCGTGAATGGCCTTTGTGACGCACTGGGGCTTCCCTGGGGCTTCCCACTCCCAGAACTAGCTCGAAAAAAAAAACCGGACATTCCACATAAACTGTACATAAAAAACGGTTGACCTTGTTTCCTACAGCTCCACAAAAATCTCTTTTTTCCGTTCGAAAAAAGAACCAAATTTTATTTCTGTCATTTCAGAAAAACAATAGTGTGTGCGGGGGGGGGGGGGGGGGGGGCGTGGAAAAATAGTAACGGTTAGAAGTAATTTTCATTACTTCAAAAAGTAATCAAATTACTCTTCTGATTACTGCCTAATAAAAGTAATCAACTCGTTACAAAATTACTCCAAAAAGTAATCGATTACAAGTAATTTGATTACTTGTAATGCGTACGGTACAAGTCTGTGCCCTCCTATGGTTTGCTCTCCTGACGTCATTATCTTGCGAACAACAAGTTCGATGGTGTTTGTAATTAGCATAGTGGAAGCTTGAAATCATTGCGCTCTGAAAGCAACACTGCCGAGACCGTCAACATTGAAGTTCTTACATTACTCTTATTTCCGTCGGTGTGAAATCCTTTGCTGACGTCATAATCCACATTTGGCCAATCGTGGCAGGCCGACTACAGTGACGCTTTCGATCGCGCACGTCGCCAAAAGTTACATATGTCTCAGCTGCAGTTGATCCCGTGCGAACGTAGCGTTTATACTGTGTCAAAATACACACGTTTAGCACTATACTCAGTTTCACCTTATGTTGTACCGCAGCGAAGGCTATAAGCGCGAGCTCCTTGCTCTAGGGCACACCTCGGCGGCACAAGCTCTCGCGCACTAAGGGCAGCTGCCAACGCTATGAGCTCGCGCTTCTAGCCTTCACTGCGGTACAACATAAGGTGAAACGGAGTATAAATTCTTAATTTCAATAATACGGCAAAGTTTTTTATTTTGTTTTATAAAATATATGTTCTAACAACATATATATCGAGAGAGTCGGATCAGCAGAATGTATAAACAAAGCGCGAAACATTTAGCACAAAAAAACGTTAGCTGGTTGTGTTTGACTTTATCTTGCAATTTAATGAGTATAAGAATAACTACTACTGTAATAAAATATTGTCAGTTCGGGTACTACACCAAGCAAAGAAAATAAGTACCGTTAAGTCTCCTGTCTGAGCGAAATGCAAGAAAGCGCTAATGTTTTGTTCGCGCAAACAGTGTCGTGCAAGTGTACGTTTTCAAGCGTCGTCGCTTTCAATCACAAAACACTCCATCTCAGGGCCTGTGTGCGTTGTTTTGGGAAAGCACGGGTGTTTGGGCATTGCTTTAGAAATAGATTTCTTTGCGCGAGTGCCTCTTTATGCAAAGCAATAAAACATGGCAGAGCAATCACGTTATCGCAATTCTCCGTTTTGCTGACACTGCGCTGCTTTCGTGCGATGGTGTATTACTGTATAACCGACATAAGAGAAGTAATAGAATATTAATCGGGTACAATTTATGCTTCGTATTGTTATTATTCTGACAGATTGAGAGACAGAACTAGTACGCTTGATACAATGTATTGTCGTAATTGCCTTGTCCTCTTTCTTTTTTATATACACAACCATACAGTGTCTAGCGAAATAAACGAGACAATACGTTTCTTCTGTCTATGGTGGATATTGTTGCTCGCAAACACTGTTTCAGTTCTGTTGCACGGAGCCTGACACATCGAGAAATTAGTCTGCCTAAAAATGCCCTCTGGTGTCTCCGCTGCGTAGAGGCGATTTCGCCAGTGTCGCGCAACCGCTAACCTGGGGTCTCTCACGTGAATCACGCAGTGATTAGACAGTTTTAGTATAGCGTTCCTGGCTTTTTAGTACGCAATACTCAATAGCATAGTGTACGCTAAAAACTAGCTGCTCGGGCCGATTTTCGTTGTGTGTTCCATAACACCTTGCATTTCGTTAACGTTGACGGGTATACATCTCGTATGCTCTTTTTGATTCGCGTGCTGAAAATGAAAACACTTCCACATATTTTATTTTAATTTAAACCAAGTCGCAGCTGCCCTGGCCAAACGCGCTTTTCGGCGGGGTACGGAGGCCAGTACGAGTGCGTGGCCAAATACGATCACGGTGCCTTCGTCAATCGTCCCATTGAACCGGCACATTTTATCAATGATATCGTGGGAAGAAATTCATGACCAGCTGATGTCCAGTGCACGGCGACAGCTTCGGCGACTCTTTGAAGAGTCGCCCGTCTTTCGGCGACGAAGTGGCCGAGGAGTAAGGCTTAACGGGCGAGGAAATCGCAGCGTTTGCGGCGTTCACGCACATTGCAAGCGGTGAACATTATCACGATGCACTCCTTCAACTGCACGGTGATCCAGCGCGACTGCGGTACGTCCAGGAAAAAATTCCCAGCTGAAAACCACCTGACTTTACTAACACTGAACTTTCCGAACACCACGTCGCCCATGTTGCGCCAGTCGATGTAACCGCCATCTTGAAACTGGTGCTCTCGCTCTCTCGCTGTGCCCGAGATTTCTCGAGAGCTTTCCGCAAAGATCCCGCAAAATCCGCTAGCCCGAAACGCAAAATCCCCAGCGTTGCGTGCGTACGCAATACTCTGGCCTTCTATTGCGTATTACGCATGCGCAATACCGAGCACGCAACTCTCTTGCGTACGCATGGCATACAACTATTTTAGCGTAGATCGTTCCGACTCGACAACCTATATATTACGCATGAGCAGCGACCGCATATGCATCGGTACGATAAAACTCTAATGACCGAATCGGTCGATACGAAATAAGGATCTAATACAGGATAGGTAATAGACCGATCTCACTAAGCATTGGGTGCATGCGTGACGCCGCCATAGACCCGTTGCTCTGGGGCAGGAGGCGCGAGCGCGTTTGCAAGACACGACCATGTTATGATGGCTGCACCATCCAGGTGGCTCTGTAGCGTCAGATTTTGCACGTGCCACGTTCGAAGACAAGCATCTGTCAGCATCTGTAGATGCACGACAACACAAACTTCTAAAAAAAGAAAATTGAAAAAAAAGAATTATGCAGTTTCCGGTTGCAACGTCCCATTAAACATTCCTTTCAGCTTTAATAATTGCACTGCTTTCTTTCATGCTTATGCGAGCACGTACGTTTCACTTTGCGTGATAGCGAAGCCAAAGCAAAGCACGTTACCCCGAATGATGCTCGCACTGCACGAGCGTACGTGCTTGGCAGGGACACTGAAAGCTCGGAACTCGCTGTTGTAGCCTCTGCTACGCTGGGACTTTGAATGGAACGGAGTATAAAAAACTGTAGTGGGAAAGCGTGATGACGTAAACGCGAACCAAATATTCTATTTAGCTCGCCTGGAGCGCTGTTGAAAACTTGAGAGGTGCGGGCCTATAACTTTAATTCACAGAAGGAAGGCGGCTGTGCATGCGAGGACTCGTGCCGTCATGTGCTCCACACGCGCAGAACTCCAGCGGTGTTGTTGAACAAGCCCGGTTCACACAGTTGCGTTTGACTGCGTTTGACTGCGTTGCGGCAGCGAGACACCAGGACATCCCTGCTGCTTATATCGCGTGCCAAGAAGATTCCTTGAATCGGATTCCACGCTTCATACGAAGCACAGATGTGCCGGTGACTCGCTTTCGGTTCTCGCCGCAACGCAGTCAAACGCACTCAAACGCAAGTGTCTGAACCGGCCTTAATATTCTTTCGATGCATTGCGGCAGCGGTGGCCACGGTGGAAGAAATACATTTAGGTGGTGACTCTGGCCGCTCTTCCCGCGAGGAGCGAGCGACCAGATCGTGTTCGGAGCTAGCATCGAACCAGGAGTATACTCTGTTTCACCTTATGATGTACCGCAGGAAAGGCTACAAGCGCGAGCTCCTTGCTCTGGGGCACATCTCGGCGGCACAAGCTCTCGTGACTTAAGAGCGGCTGCCAACGCTATGAGCTCGCGCTTCTAGCCTTCGCTGCGGTACAACATAAGGTGAAACGAAGTATAGTTACTTCCGCGCCGCCGCGGAGGGCGCTGAGGTGTGAGCACCGTTAGAGCCCGATATGCAGGCTCTGGCGAGGTCTCCTCGGCGGCCACGGTTTCGGGGGCGTAGCTTGCTCGCCTTTTTCGCGGTGTGGTGGTGGTGTGCGGCCAGTGGCTGGACTCATGTTTTGCTTTGGTGCTGTGTCGATCAAAGGTGCCACCATCGTGCACGAAGGTGAGCCTTAACCCAAAGAAGAAGTTATGCTATAAGGATGGGAAAGACGTGCTTCGTTCCCAACTGCAATTCGGGGTACCGGAACTGTGCAGAGCGAGTGTCCTTGTTGAAAGCTCCATCGAATGACGTTCGCCTGGAGCAGTGGCGTCGTGCAATCCCGAGGGCCGATCGCAAGTTACTACCTAGTCTCCTCATCTCGTTGACCAAGTGAAGACCAAGCTTCACAGTCTAATTTCTGTCGAAGACTGGGAATGCGAAGATGTCTGGACAGAAAAGGCTGAAGAAACCAAGGCTGTGGACTGCATACTATATTGTGTAACTGTGTTTTTGAGTGTGAAAATGAAAAAAAGCTACACGCTGCCCTGCATGCCGATCCGCTTTCAGCATCGACAAAAACACTTCTGCTGAAGCAGCACTGACAAACGTGAAGAACAGAGGAGGCCTTATACACCCCAACAAGAACCTTTTCCAGCTACTGAAGAAAGCGGAACAGTTCTTCGTGGAAAATAAAAGCCACCAGACTGTCTACTGGGACACAATCGACAGTGTTCTTGACACATGCACAATAACGTTTCCATGCGCTGAACACAAAGAAGAAACAGTTGCCCAGTTGCTCCACTACTACTTCAGCATGCGAATGCGACAACACTGTCAGCATATTACCATGAGTATGAACAAACAAGCTCAAGAAAAGACGAAATCAGCAAAGCAGCGCTCGTCTTAGTTTAAGAGCATGGGCGAGAAACACAGGATGTAGGAGATTGCGTTCTTTGGTAGTATGCAGTGAATTCAGCTTTTGTGTACATTTTAAAGGGAAAATATTTGTTAGGTCTTTTTTCACAGATGAAAAGTGATTTATGTCCTATAACCGCTACTATTGTTTGACTTTCAGTCACTGTGTCATCATGTCAGTCAGTATGTCATCATACTGTGTCATCATTTCAGTCACTATGTCATCATAAATATAATTTTTTTCTGCTCACAAGGTTTGTATGTTCCACAGTACAAGTTGACATTGTATGTATAAACCATTTGTAATGCTATAACCTTTATGCGCATGTAAAGAATTATTTTGGCCCCACTATGTAACATTATTAGAATTTATTTTTTTCAATAAGAAGGCAGGAGCAGGGTGGAAAAAATCACCCGACCTCCTATAAAGCCACGCAATGTGTGTAAACAATTTACGGAACTGTTACCAAACATGCTGTTTGACAAAACATGCGAGCACGACCCAGCTGTTTACTCTAAATTACTCTAAATTATTGAAGGCCCAGTAGATTATGCCGGGAAGTTTTATATTTATACGAGTATTTTTGTCACGTTAAGTCATCATCGGAATGTTCTCGTTTAAAAAAAACAAGAACCGCACGGGGGAAAAGGCAATCAGTGCCAGTGCGCCAACATAAATCCATCATTTCAGTACACAGTACACAGGGACCGAGTAAAGAAGGCATAATTTCCTTCACAAGCCCTCTATACAAGCCTTCACAAGCCCCTCTAAACTTGGGCGCCATCTATCCCCGTGCGCGTGAAGCGCGCTCGCGCGCCGAACATAATGTGGTCGCCGCGTGAGACAGAGAGTCATCACCTAAATCTATTTCTTCCACCGTGAGGTGGCGTAGTCAAACAGACTGGTGAGATCGGTCTATGGGATAACTTCCTTCTATTGAAATCATTCCTATTACAGGAGTATATTCTGGGATCAGTCCCAGCCTAGCAGTTAGTACAACATTTACATTTAAAAGTTCATATTTATATTTTTCACAAAACCATTTCTATATCGGGTCTGAATTTTTCTTAGCATAACGTCCTATGACAAGCTATTAGGAGACTGATAAACAAATATATTTAAAAATGTCGCTAATAATTTTTTGTTGTACGAAAAACCTAAACAGTCTTAATTTAAAAAAAGAAGCAGCAACACGCAGGAATGTTGTGTAATATTTCATTTCCCGTTCAATTAGATCCTCATGAAATACGAGACAGTTATTCTGACAGCATAATTCGGCGCTGCTGAAAGCGACAGCGCGTGGTTCATACACAAGCGCGATCCCGATTGCATCGCTACCGTCACAAGCCCTGTTTCGCCATCTGACAACTCAATTTCCCCGGACTTCAATACGCAGCGCCTGCTTTCCGTCACGACTAACACGCGAAAACGAAACAAAGAACGAACACGCACGCTGCCGGTTTCCGCGGGGCTATTACGGCGGCACACGCTGTTCCTCCGTCAAGGAATAATACATCGAAAGGGGCGCCCGTTTCTTATAACCTCATCTCGCTTAGTTCAGCGCGTTTTTTATCTTTTTCCCAAGTTAATATGATACTTCTCTACCACGGTACACAACAATACACACGATACAGACGTCGCCCCAAAGGCAACACAATTCTTCCGAAGAAATCAATACATTCTCTTGACACATTTGCAAAAAAGAAAAAGAAAAACATTAAGCGGGAAAGAAACTTCTCCGTGGGCTTAGGGTTATATCCCGCCATATCGGTAGGGCGGCGTTCTTCATAATAACTAAATTTTTATACGAACATTGCGGCAATGAGCGAAAGCTCCTGCCCCCTTTTCGCGTAAACGGGCATTTAGAACAAAAACCTGGAAATAAATTGGGAGAAGATGGCGCGTTTTAAAACTGATCCCAGACCTCGTGCCTCCAAAGGCGGAAAGGAGGGGCCGGGTACTCAGCAGCGCAAATAGCGAGATTCCGGAGTGGTTTTTATTGTTTTTTTTAGAAGCCATATTATTATATACCCCTCTAGTGGAAGAGTGAACCATTCGTTTCCACTCTCTGTGAAGCAATTTTTCCTCACTAGAGAGAAAGAAGAGAAGAAAAAAGGAACCGAACGCACACTAAAAAAAGAAAGACGAGAGGGAAAAAAAACGGGAGAGTTCTCTTAGGGAGCGTAAAGTGGCGAGGAGGCAGTAAAAGAGGCGGAGGAGGTCGTTATAAATAGCCCCGTGCATTCGAAGTGCTCTCTCCCCGCAAAAGCGTTCATAAAGATGGGGAGACGGCGGCGCAGCCACCGGGTCCCGTCTCCTGGTTTTTCCTGCTGCCATTACGACCCGATAGCACTTTATGGCTCGAAAGGCACGAAAACATCGCTTCGTTCCAAATGGCTTTGTTACTGTCCTCCGGACGCCCGCCGCCGACGACGACGTCTTTTTCTCACCAATGGGCGGCTCTTCAAGGGGTTGCCGCTGGCTAGCCGATCCTATAGGATCGCGGGCAAGGGTGGACGATTGACACGCGAGGGAAACACGGGACGTTAAGGGGACCATAATTATTACTAATTAATACTCGGGGCCGGACTGCCACAATAGATAACCAAATGGTACGCATCGCGACACTGTTAGCGCGAACACGACATCGGCGCATTGTCGCATTTTTCTTCTAACTAGTATTAGCGAGCACGAAATCTAATCACTTACATTATAGAACTAAACGAGCACTTTCCGTAGCAATAATAGCTTGGATGAGATCCCTTGGTTTCAAAGAGAAAAACTGGAAGAACCGGCGATCGCTTGTTCGCGCTAACAGTGTCGCGCTCTGTACATAATGCACGTAGTTGAGTTTTCATTTTTTTATTTTCATTTTAATAAGGCTGCAGATATCTCGTGTGACATCGATAAAGAAGTTCTTTTGTACACAAGCTCATTGCAATGCAACGGACGTATTTTCGCACTTAAAACAACTAGCTCGTAAAATCAGTGCTTCATGATGATGATGATGATGATCATGATGTCTGTGAAAATTATGATTTGTAGTGTTGAATTTCTCGAGAAACGCGCATGCACATGTGTGCCATATTTTAATTTTAACTGCTTCAAATTATATTTCCCGTGTGATTAATTTTTGATAAAGCAGTTGATCAAAAAGCGATAGATATCAAAATGGGTTCATTCTAGATCTTTTGAATTTGTATTCTTTTTGCATCAGCATTTTTATCTTTTTATTCACATATCTTGAGGACCCGTTTCCGGGTATTACACAAAGAGTCAAAATAAATATCCAAATGTTTTGCTAAAAAAGAAAAGAAACATAACTAATACTGTAAGTGCAAAGCCAGTACAGCATACAATTAAAACGATAACAAAATTAGAGTTCTTATCACAATTTTAAGGTTTATTACTATGATTATTAAGGACAGTTCACATTTCTTAAAGTTTAGCTATGTTAGTTTTCGTAACAACCTTATTTGGCAAGAAATTTTATTCCGAAATCGCAAACGGTCCTGTTAAGAATGAGTATATTTGATTTTGCACAAACTGTCCATTCCGGCAAAAATCCAGTCAAGAGCTTTCGGAAGGGTCGTTTGCCGCTGCGGATTGTGATGATATATCCACACTAAAGGGAGGGGGGGGGGGGGCGCCCATGCCTATATGTGACATCTGGAAAAATGTATGCAGTAAAAAATAAGATAAAATTTGTTATCTAACAAGCGCCCATCCCTTACGGTAAGTCGGAAGGAAATAATTTGGGGGCACGCACGATTGCGAAGTGACGTGAATTTGGTATATAAAGAATAGTGTGAAAAAAAAAGTACCTTAATGTTGTGTTTTAGATGTTTTCTACTTTGTTAGTTAAATAATTTTGTAAATTCCAGCTCACTAGTTGGGGACCCATGGAACATAAAGGTGTTAAATATAGAACTCGCATTATGTTCTCACATTCCTTAAACGTTGGTTTATATCTTAAACTTCGTGCGGATAGCAAATTGTATGGGGATATCGCAGCATAAGTCAAACAACTGTTTCATATGCACCGATTTTTATTTTTTTACTGCGTTACAGTGAGTGGGACATTTTGCGGGTTTCGCGCCGTCGACCACGCTCCAATCGACGCGGGCAATATTCGGCAGTCCGCCACGACTTTGACATCACTCCGCGCATCACGTCACCTGTTACCTGGCGTCAGCTGACACCATGACGTGACATTGTCATGTCAAGTCACGTTGCGCAGTGACGTCACGCGACTTAATCACATCAGGTCACGTCACGTGACCTGATGTGATGACGTCACGTGACGCTGTGACGGCACGTAGAAACGTAAACATGAGAGTGTTGATAATGGAAACAATAAAAACAAATCGTTTTCGCTAATTCTGCCACAAAGGTTCTCGGACTATAAAACGAGGAAAGCTAGGTTGGTGTTAAGCGGGCAAAACCACGGGCGTTCAATTAGGTGGAGTTACACGTTTGAAACTTGAGTGCACGATTTGGGAAATGTTTTTCAGTGGCCACAAGGCGGTTACTTTGTGTGCAATAACATTGCTTAAGACATTCGGTCAGCCACACCTATGACAGGGAACGGATCATGCATACGCATGGAGTTTCGTCGTTCCCTGGATTTCCAACTTGGGGGCGTGATTTTCGAAGCGTTCTTCAATTACCACCAGGTGGTCCTAGTTTGTGTCCTATAAAACTGCTTAACAGGTACACGAAATGCTTTTTGCTTAATACAACCTCACTGGTTCTAAAACGCTATAAAGTTTTCGTTGGGTGTGTTACTCGGTTTAATACGAAACTTCAATGCGGACTCAGGTGCGCGCTCGCACCTTTACCGTTTTTTCGGTCCATCTGTTGCGAAATGACACCTAGCGGCTCCGACGCCACAGATCAGCTGTGGCGGTGTTTCACTTTACGAACAACGTAAGTTTTTATCTTTTCAAGAGCAGGTTTTTTTTTTTCTAAGAAAGAAGATACCAAATTCTAGTCTTTTCAGCAACGTCATTAATACTGCACTGTCTCAAGTGTGTTTTTCTACCAATTACCACTATTGTCTGAATGTTTTCGAGAGATGTCCTAGCTTTCTGAATATGTTAGTTATCCCCAAGTAGGGAAATTATATTTAAAAGTTAAACTTGTATTTAGTGTAACTTCAAAGAGATACAGATGACAATTCCAAACTTTTTTATAAGTATCGTCCTTTACGATTGAAAAATAAATCGGTACGTTAAGGGGCTTACTAATAAATGTTTAGACAAGCGTTCTTTTTTTTCGAAACGCTTTTTGGAACATTTTTTTAAGAAAAAAACGTGTTGTTTTTGTTTTACGTTTTCTCCCAGTAGAGGACCATTCCGCTTTCTGGTGAAGAGCGAAATTCCTTTTTTATGAGCAAACCGTTCAGATCAGACGAAAGTTTACGCAAAGCATGACCGTACCATCTCGGACTGGGCGCGATTTAAGAAGAGTTAATTGCAACCTAGCTGTCAAAAGTGAAAAAAAAACACACACAAAAAAAACACATATATTTCATACAGCGATTCGCCTCCTGCACGATAAGTTTGAGACTTATTATTCCCGCGGATGCATTTTATGTACACCTCCGTTTAAAGGTTGAGTTTAACTTGTGTGGACCCCGCTTTTTGGTGCCGTGTCTGGGTTCTGTTAGTACCACTTTAGCATTCATGAAAACTCTCGGTCGATTTTATGTCGAAGAATAAAATACATTCAATTGTAGCGTATCAGATACGAAAGAAAAACACAAGGCCAGTGCTCATCAAATGTATATAGCAACCATCAAACAATCAAAAATACGCTACAAATGGGAAGAAAATACTTGTCGCAGAGCGCGGTATCTTTAATCGCTGTGCAAATCAGATAAGACTCACCCAATATATATCTCGTAAGTGCGGGCTAATGCGATTATCCGGAGAATCTTGAAGTCGAAACATTGATGGGGAAAGAGTAAACAAAAAATAAAGGATAATTAAAAAAAAGTTTCGGGGAGGGGGAGGGCACAGGCCACATTCTTGAGCGAGTTCGTCCTTTCAACAAAAAAAACGCGGAGAAATAAAAATTAAAAACAACGACCAAAGAGGAAAAAAAATACCGCAGGAGAACACTGCTTGAAACTCTCGATTCATGAAATTAAATTAGCCGCCCTAATTCACGGTTACTGGTTTCTCCTACAGCAAGAGGCTGTGTTTAACAACGGACCGGGAAAAATCTCCCTCCGCACGTTCTTTCCGGCTCAAGCGTCCGCTCTGCTTCGTCTGCAACAATTAACTGCTTAAAGGGCATTGAATTACTACTCTACGCTTCCATACAACGCATACTCATTGTCCTAGCGATGTACGCGAGAAGCTTGGGGAGAATGCCCAAACAGAATTCTCATGAGGAGGTGGAGCCTGGCTCTGCTTGAAGCGCTTTCAACACCACTGTAGAATTTGTTGTCGCGAGCGCACGGCCTTCCTTCGCGCATAATGTTTCTAGCGTGATAGAACGTACTAAAAGCGCCAAACAACAGGGACAGAGTAAGGAATGACGACAACACAATGCGCGCTGCCACGTGACAACGCCTTGTGTTGTCGCCAATCCTTACTCTGCCCCTCAATTTTTTTATTTGTAGTGCGTAAGTAACCAAGTAGCGCAACTCGCCATTTTGTTGCATGACATACCCGCGGGAAATATTTTACCAGTAAACTGTAAACTGCATACAAGTCCTATAACAAAAATAAAAAACATATTGTCCCATACGACGCATATTCCATAATACCTTATGAAAGACCGTATGGCATATTTATGCCTTTTTCTCAACGAAGAACGCGCAGGTTAATTTAATGTTTAGCCATGGTTATCTAACCTACTTTTCCTGTCAGATGGCACACAAAGGATCTTAATTATGCAATTAGCGATAGTTTTTTTAAAGGGAGGTGACCCACAGCATTAGTAATATTTTGCGAGTTTTGTGATTAGAATACTTGTACAAAGTAAGGGACATTCTTCTCAATCAGTTAAAATTGTGAATTGCGCTAATCAAGCTACCTAAACTTCATATATTTCTTTATATGGGACTCTCTTTCTTTACTTTTTTTGTATTGATACTGTCAATCTCCTGCGAGAATATAACAGGAGTGGTACATCGAAACACTTCGATGCAGGGTGCACCTGCTGCGACAGCAAGAAACAAAAGTCTGAATATGTGGTAGCAGTCGATGTCCAATCGATGATTGTACGAGGAAAGAAGCAGAACTTAAATGTATCATATTGAAATTTATATGGCTTTATTGTTATGCTATCTGTATATCTGGTAGACCTGGGGAAAAAAAGTTATATATTATCCTTCTCTATTCAAGCTCGTCATTGGCGATAAGGTAAAAAAATTAAGGCGATTTATTCTCCTTCTTTCCTGTAGGGTATTATCTGTAGCATTATGGGATATGGGCCGCACAGGCGCATCTGTTGCCGTCCTTTTCAACAGAGAGGGGTTTTAGTCTGCTCTACGTACTAGTAATCCCACGAATACTCAACTCTACCGTTGCCTTTCAAGTCGAAACTGGCAAGACTGATCATCTCCGGGCACTCAGAGCGAGCTTCGGCGACTCAAGTTTCAAGTGCCGGTGCATTAACAAACTCGGCCAGCGTTGCTTTCTTTTTATCTCGCCGGCTCGCGTAGATAATGCTTGCGCTAAACGCATTTTTCTCAAACTCCCCCGAATCAAGGCTATAACGCGTTTAATGGAAACCGTAGAGCGCCCGAAAAGAAACGTTTCCCCACCACTTACGGCTGCGTGCTTAATGCGATACGAAGCACTCCACAAACTCTTTACCACTTCTTCCCGTACCATAGCCAGAAACGCGCTGATGAGGTAAGTTCCTCGCAAAATAAACTTTTCCTAGTGAAAGCAACGGCTCTTGCGAGTGGCAACGTTATTTTTAGTTACGCAACAGACGCCCATTCGGCCGAAGCAACGTGAGTGTGATAATGGCGCTCTCCAGACATATACTCGTTATTCGAGTTATTAAATGCATAGCATTTATAATGCCAGAGGGACTTTCTTTTCGTGTCATGTAGACTCGATGACGTCAAAGTGTCACGTGACCGTGTAACGTCGTAATTTCTCGTGACGAGACCTAACGTGACCGTGACCACGTGGTTCGGTAACGTCAGGTGACACCATGACGGGGTATCGTGACGTCACGCGGAACCATAAAGTCACGTCACTTGACCCTGTGACGACTTTATATATAGACCCTTTTCGGATAACCTCATACCGGCGCTTAACTGGCGCCCCCTCGTCCCGGTGCATTTTAAATTGCTCGCTGACACAGGGTATGCAACCGACAAGAGCATGGACGAAAAGGCTTGGAAACGGACGTCGTGCGTGAGTTAGTTCAGGATGCCTTTTTTTTCCCGTGTTACAATTTCCCAAATCTATGGTTTTCTGGCAATCACTGCGTCGTCGTCGTGTGCACAAATCATTTTAATAGGAATAAGAACAATTGCGAAAAATGTGCGATGAGCGCAAGAAGGTGCAGCGCGAGTGTGGCTGCAATGCAACTAGAGAGTTTTAGTAGATCGTTCCGATACCTCCGATACCCCCGATAACGATACTATATATGTAAGCGCAAAGGCGGAGGCAGAGTATCGGGTATCGTTATCGGAGTCATCGGAATGATCTACTAAAACCCTCTATTGAAGCTCCACACGTTCCACGAGGATCCTTATTTAGGAAGTCAGTCGATTGCGAGCGTGAATCTCGAGTTTTTTTTTTTATCAGAGTCATCGTCACGTTTATGTTCACGGCTATTTCTTCTGCGGGCAAGAGGTCCGATTCTAACCCGGCGCAGGTGCTCCGATTAAGTTATCGCTACAAGGAGTGCTTTTGCTCTATGGCCTGTGGAGGGTATGAAAATGTCTACGTGCCATTACTCAAGATGCAGCTATCAAATGTCGGGAGAACACCTGCATAGACTAAATTAAACTGCCCATGCACACATTCGTTGTTTAAACTCAATCAAAGCAACCCACCGTCGTCGCCCTCGTTCTTTCGAGAAGGCATGGTATGACCTGTCATTAGCCAGCTCGATTCAACCGACCAAGTTTCGGCCAAGTTATTGTAGCCCACTATAGCCAAGTCTAGCCAAGAACCGCCCCTACCCACGCCGTTGCCTGCCCAGATACCTGAGTTGCCAGAACCAGCCGGTATATCAAGCTTTGAGCCCCCAGACGGCGTCGTCGGCGCCGCAATTTTCAAGATGGCGGCACCCTTATAAAAAAGGGTTTATAAATTTACAGAACCCCCGCAGTGGGCCCTTCAGTGACGTTCTTACTGTGCCCATGAAAGGAGGGGTGCTAAAATTGGCCCATGAATGATGTGACTTTAGAACGCCTCCCGCAACTTCTAATGAGACAGACTATTTTTCATGATTTCTGCCCCATAACAACCCATGAAAGCAAAATACCTACGTATTTTTAAGCACAAATTTACAGCTTTGGTTTAGGTCTCAAGTAGTGTATTTCACCCTTGTATACTCCGTTCACTCTTAAGGTCGGTTCTCACGTGCAGCGAAGCGCTTATGTAGCGCTCCTCACGTGCCGTCAGGTACTTATCGTCTGCCATGAGCAACAGTTTTGACGGTGAGATACAAAGCTGGTGAACGCTCCCATCAGCACGCGCTTAGCGCGAGATAAGCGCTACGCTTGTAGCGCTCCGCTGCATGTGTGAACAGGCCTTTAATCTAAAACTAAACGCTGCGCCTTCAGCGCAGGCTTTCTGCCCTTACTAACACAAGAGTAAACGCGCACGCACGCGCAACGAAAACACTGCAGAAATGACCGAGCTCGCGATGAAGGCGGAGTTTCTATACTCTGTTTCATACTTAGTGTGCAACGCTGTCAAAGCTACAGGCGCGAGCGCGTGGCTTCATCTATGGTTTTGTTTGCGCGAGAACGCGTGCAAATGATCAACGAGATCAAGCCTTATGCTCGGGCTAATAGCTTTGACAGCGTTGCACACTAAGTATGAAACATAATATAGTATCAGCTTAAGGCTGAAGGTTCACCAAAATATATGCCTCAGCTTAAGGTGTTACCAAAACGGTTGAAATATTCGGAACACGGGCTTCGCTCAAACTACGTCAGTTAAGTCAAGTGTGCCTACTGTTTTGCTTATATCGGTGATTTTTGTGCACTACTTTTACATGGCAATTACAGATGGTGTCAGTCCGCGCTAATAAGCTGTCAAATGGGTACGCGGCGGGCGAGCATTTGACAATGCAACAGGGTGAATACAGCAAGCATCAAGACTGAATCCGTCAAATTTGCAAGACGCCAATATCAAACGGCATGCCTCAATGCAAATGGGGTCGCCATATTATATGAGCTAGGTATATATGATTGTACACGTTCTTGTTAATATTATTCTAATAGAAGTGTCAAAAAGCGCTAGTAGCACACGAAGCGTTGATATTTTGAAACCACTTGTATCTTAAGCACTCACATGATATTTGTGGATTTTAATCATTTACATACAATCTTTTACAATCTGAAGATCCAAACCAGCGAAGAACTCAGAATTAACTTAGACCATCTGGAAATGTTTGTATATGTGACCAATATGTTAAGGAGCAGGCACCGCTATAGGCCTTCTTCATATTATGGCACCTTGTCCAGTATTCGAACACGCAAATTGAGATTTTCTCAGCCACAAATCTGCATCAGTCACCGAAATGGTATCGGGTTTTATGACTTTTATCAACAAATCGTAATGGCGGTGAATATGCGGTGCGCTTTATGAAGGGTGATTTATTTGCGGAATTCTAACGTTTCATGCAGTTTTCTGCATGAAGCTGCAGTTTTCATACTTACTCGAAAATTGCTTTCAAGAAAGATTTGGAATATATTTTTATAATGCAACCAGAACTTCCAGTAAAGGGGTATTCACACGAGGGAGAAATCCCGGGGATTTCTCCCCGGCACGCGCATCCCACGACGAAAACGTCAGGCTTTGCGATGTGCAAAAGCCTCGCGTTTTCATCTCGTGATACGGGCGTGCCGGGGAGAAATCCCCGGGATTTCTCCCTCGTGGAATACCCCTTAAAGTTCAATACCTAAAATGATAACTTGACATTACCCGAATCAAAAGATAATTAAGGAAAAACTAATTTTTTTAATGAGCCGACGTCCACCTAAGCTTGATATCGTCAAAACAAGAAATGACATTGTGGGCGCCTAAAATATATATATATACAGGGTGTTTTTTTCTTTAAGCTTAACAGATTTGTTTTAAAAAAGTTGTGAAAGTTACACTTATTCGGTTTGTGCAGGTGAGTTATACGGCTAGGGGACAGAGTATAGGGGATAATCCTAAATATCAGTCGGCTAATAATTAAAATTCGTTAATTAACTTTTTAATTAATAAAAATATACATATGGTTCTAATTAGAAACTTGCTCAGCGTCATCGGAAATTACTAAATCAGTAATTTTCAGAACGACTTTGAGCGCATGAGAAGCGTAGTAGTGCACTAAAGTTACCACTCGTGGAACAGGTACTACAAGGCTAACGGTTTCGGTAAGGCGCCCGCGCAATTTTTCCGTCTCTTGTCTAGCCCCAGCCTTGTGCCTGCTCCACCAGTGGTAACTTTAGTGCACTACTACGCTTCTCATGCGCTCAGTCTTTCTGAAAATTACTGATTTAGTGATTTTCGATGACGCTGAGCAAGTTTCTAATTGAAACTGTATGTCTATATTCATTAATTAAAAAGTTAATTACCGAATTTTAACTAATTGGCCAACTGATAGTTACGATAAGCACCCTATACTCTGTTCCCTGGCCGTATAACTCTCCTGCATAAACCGACTAAATGTAAATTTCAAGGCTTTTTTAAACAAATCTGTTAAGCTTAAAAAAATACACCCTGTATATAAAGCACACCCGACTGGACATTGGGATGCCCAGAGTTCAAACCCTGGCTCCGCCGTTTATTTTGGCTTTCGGCCAGTTCGTAAAACTTTGATTCGTCGATTCATTGGATTAAGTACGGTTTATTCGTCTGCACATATATATATATATATATATATATATATATATATATATATATATATATATATATATATATATATATATATATATATATATAATCAATAGTATGCAGATGAATGAACCGTACTTTATCGAATGAATCAATGTTTTGCAAAATCTCCGAAAGGCAAAATAAATAGCGGAGCCAGGATTTCAACTCTGGGCCTCCCAATGTCAGGTCGGGTGTGCTAACCACTACACAACTCCATATTTTTTATTGGCGATTTTAGATGAAGCAACTGTTACAGACACTGCAGTCTTGGGAACAAGAAAAAAGAAATCACCTACAGACGCACACACACACTGACACACCAACCAACGAACAGAAATGAGGTTAAAAGACTACCAGCCAATATTTTGGCTGGAAGCAGTAATGGGTAAGGCTAAAAAAGCCTCAATGTTGCCAGATCATCCAGAACTGGCAGCCTCTCCAATGTCGCTGTTTATTTTTATGTAGCATTTCCAAAGGCGTTTCGCACTCTCAATGAAGTATTCCCGGACACTTCTGACAATGACATCGCTTGACTTTCTGGCGTTTTCTATTGGTCTTATTAATGCAAAGAAACGAAACGTATCCAATCGGAAGTATTCTGGAAGCACACGCCGCCGCGTGGAACGTGGTACGGCGCTTGCTAGCACGTGGTACGTATACTTACAATTTAGTATTATATATTTATATCGGAGTAAAGATGGATTCATAGAAAGGCATGTTTAATATTTACCTTAAAATATACCGACGTATCGAACGGGGACCGTTCTTCATCAGGGTGCGTCTTGCTTTCCTCTTTGTCGTGCATATACAAATAAAGATTGCGACAGAGAGTAAGATGAGAAGACAACGTCTACCCGGCACGTCGCACTTCCTATCTACGCATATATATATAACGTTTGTCAGCAAGAAATGGAACATTGTTTTCTCTCTTAAAGACAAGTTTTTTTCCTGAAATAAATGGTACAGTTGTCCACAATGTCATTTCTCTTTTTGACAATATTAAGCTTAGGTGGACGTCGGCCCACAGAGGAATTTCGTTTCTATCAATCATATTTTGATCCGGGTAGTGTCATGTTCTCAAACTTTCGCGTTCTGTTCCACCCGCTAGCGTCACATCCTCAAGGAGTCCGAGCTTTCTGCCGATCCATGGTTTATTTACCCAGGCATAAAAACGCTGCCTCTTTTCTCGGAAGCTCCCGGTACATAGACGTGTGTGTCGCGTGGAGAAGGTGCACCGTTTTGAAGCAGTTCGATGCGTACCTTCTGTTAGGTGGCTGTTGGTGTTAAAGGGATGCGCCAAGAGACATTTTCCAAAAGCGCACGCCATCTGGTAGCCGCTGTGTCGTTAACCGAGTCCGCCATTGTGATGGCACGCACTCTGAGCATGTATTGAGAACGAGGGTTGCTTCAGCCTTCGGAGAGGACTCCGATTCAACCACATCATTTCCTGCCTAAAAAAGGCGGTAAACCAATGTTGCTTGATGGGGTTTTTGAAAAGGGTCTATTGTCGCGGAAGTAAAGGCTTTCGCAATAATAGTGAGTTTTAGTATCGCGTATACGAGCGAACGCAAACCCTGTGCATTTGCGTCAGCGTTGCGTGTTACACAATGCGCGTGCGCGGAGCTCAAACCGCGGCCTTGGATTGGAGCATGGCGACTTCGCGCATGCACAGCGTGGAACATGCAACGTTAACGCAAACGCGTAGCACTTGCGTTTGCTCGTATACGCAATAATGTGAAAGCGGTTATTATATTTTACGAAATCGTCGCCTTTGAGAATCTGATTGTTAATATTTAGACGTCTTCAGTATGTAAGGCTCCTGCCGTAATAGCGAACGTGTCGCTGAAACGGCGAGAGGCTCGGTTTTGAGTCTACCACACGCACGGTCGATAATTTGATTTTGCACGAGTTTTGGCCACCCCTTCTTATCTAATTACATATCACAGCTAAAATAACGATTTCAAACCCGTTGTGATATATATGTCGTCAGCCTGATC
Organism: Ixodes ricinus; assembly: GCA_037355805.1. Lineage (NCBI taxonomy): Eukaryota > Metazoa > Arthropoda > Arachnida > Ixodida > Ixodidae > Ixodes > Ixodes ricinus. The sequence continues at coordinate 63,146 of JAZHYW010003962.1, forward strand.
ACGCGCGTTCTCGGGGCATTTTTACGAGGGTTGGATCTGAAAGCCCATCCTCACGTCGAGCAACGAGTCTTGTTTTAATGATGCAACCCCCTTATATTTCTCGCCATCTAGAACAAAGTTCCTGGCATCGAGCGTTTTCTTTATATTAGGCCTTCATTGTAAGCTACAATGTAAGAATTCAGACACGCGGTTAAAATGTATTAGGGCTCTTTATAGTTTTTGTATGACCAATTTTAACACCCGTTAATAATAATAATAATAATAAAATCTTTATTGCAGATAAAAGTACAAATGAGGTTCGGGTAAGCCCAAGTCTCAGGGACTTGTCGGGCTGTACCCGACAAGTCCCTGAGACATTGGTAAAGGTCTGTAAAGCCGCGATCAGACTGCGAATACATTCTACAGAAGAGAGTCTACATGCAAACACTGTGGGAGGCTTGTTTTTTCCTGTCTGACAATCGTGTCATATTGGTGCTATACAAACTCTCTGCATACATGTTGGAAGGAAACACCCTTCGAACATGGTCGAGACATGTCCTTCGATAATTCTGTCATTATGTTTGCTGCGAACACCGTGTGTTTTGTTTATGATCTATAGTAGTACGACTGCAGCTTCGGGATGCTTCGAGGTGTCGTGATGTAATGTCAGATCATTTGCTTGCGTGCAGTTTTCTCGTTAAATTGTTTAGCCACTGTGCGGGTTGATTTGTTCCGTGCTCTTCTGTCGCTGTGAGGTTTAGAAACTGTGCTGTTTTGATTTTGTGCCTGTGTGTGTTTGTTTCTTCTCTTTTTGTCACGTTCTTCAGTTTTCCTGGGTTATTTTTTTAGGGTACCACATTAGCGAGTGTGACGCCCATAGTATCGGCATGCTCGTGTTCCAGATCAATAAAAACCCTTAGATAGCTCGTTGACAGTAAGTGAGAAACCAAACAAATTCGACACAAAAACATAAAAACTTTATTACGAAAAATCGGCCTACTATTTTGGATGATTTAAATGTGTACGTCCAAAAGGCTTTGATGTCGTGCCAGGTGACTAAAAATATATTTATTTGAATATTTCACATTATCATTCATCCCTCTTTGGGAACAAAGATCGGAGTGAGCGAGTAACAACAAAGAAAATAGGCTGACAAAACACCTTTAGTGTGTGTGTGTGTGTGTGTGTTTTTTCTCCAAATGCATGGGGAAACGATACGGTACACAGCACTCTGAAAAGCGATGGTAGGCAGTTCTGACTTAATATTTTTAACTGCCCCACGAAACAAAAAATTTGTTGGTTACATGCCAAGGCGCTTTACGAACTGCAAAACGGTAATTGCTGCAATAGTACTTTCGAGCAGTTCATTACTCTCACTTATTGTGTGAAGGAAATATCTTTGGCTATCTTCAGCAACACGGTACTTTTCCCGTTACTTTTCATGTTAACGAAGCCGGTGGCAGTCTCCTGATAGCAATGGTTTTCAACACAAGCTACTGGAATATGTTCTCCGGAACAGCCCCTGCTTTCTTCAATTCACGAGTTCAGGTTTTACCGATTTTAACAACCGCTATTACATCCATTAGGAATATTTGGAAGATCACGACGCCAGATCTCTAGCGCGGAAATCTGTAAAGAGCGAAGTTAGTATATCTTAAACTGCTAAGTTCTGTCATTGAAGTAGGAATGAAAACCTAAAGATTTGAACGCGTGTCACAGAGCGTCGTTGTCGCGATCGCACATCGGTGCGATGCTCATTTCTGTCGGAACAGGCATGAGCTGAATTTATACTAAAGAAGTTTCAGTCTAGGGTGTCCGCTTTCATCCCACGTCCTATCAAACTGTAGTAAATTTACATACTCAAATTTGTCTCGTGAGTAATAAACACGCGTGTGTATTTCTGCGCTTGATCGCATTAGTCATTTTGGATAAGCCTAGTGCAGGTACAATATTCAAACACATGTTTGGTAACTTCGAAAACGAGGCACTATTTGTGCACCCTTATGTCATACACCAAAATTTATTTTAGAAGAGATCGGTACACTTAAGTGCAGCGAGCACAAATGCTTGGAGCTGTTGCAATCAGCTCGACCGACCACATGCGCCAGATATTATACAGACAAATCCGTCGTTAAATCTGGTCACATTTTTTTAATGTTTTGTCTATCACAAGTTGAAGTTAACTTTGTCAGGATGAAACCGAATTGGAAGACAATGTGTGAGTTTTATCATTCTAGAAATAGACAGCCGTGGATAAAGAAGACATCAGTCACCCTCGTGCAATGTCACAAAGTATATTTTTAACATTTTTCAGACTGATAACCTCAAATGAGCCTTTACTTTCACTCTTCATCACGGCACGTAACAAACCAGCCGCTATTGTCAAAACGTTACTCTTTTATTCTTTTTTTTTTTTTCGGGGGGGGGGGGGGGCAGGAAGTTTTACAATTAAGATTGTTTTCACGTAAACGAACTCCTAAGCAGAAACTAAATGCGTCTCCGAGGAGTAACTTAAAGCGTGGTTTCTCCGCACCGCGTCCTTTCGCGTAGAGCCCCCTGCAAACTCACCCAAAGCGCATAGGAGGAGCAGGAGCCAGCCGCTGCCAGAATCCCGGCAGCTCAGGAACCACCCCCACCACCGCAGCAGAGTCAGGCCGCCGCCGACGACTCGGCATTGCCACGACGCCACGTGCCACCGGGAAGCCATGAGTCCCGGCACCGACTCACTCCCCTCAAGCGGATCACACAGGCGAACCACGCGGTCACCGTTCCAGCCTCGCCGCTCCGACCACGACGCCGCCTCGTCCCACCCGGTGGTGGTAACGGTCCCAACTAGCGGCGTCGCCTGGGCTGGACCGCGGGCTGCTGCGACATGAGAGTCTTCCTGTCACGCTGCGCGGCTTGGAAACACTTTGCGAGAAGCGAGCGCTCCAGCAGCCACAGCCGCTTTCAGGACGGGGCTCGGTGCTACTGGAGCCGGCGCGCGATTGATTCGGGACCGGGGCAGGAACGGCCCGCCGAGGGAAAGGAGTTTTGGGGGTGGGGGGCCTGTCAGAGGGAGGAGAGAGGCGCAGTGCTCCTAACCGCTGCCAGCTCCCGCTCTTCCTCAGCTTGTTCTTTATTTTATTTTTATTTTCTATCTTTTTTCGCTTATTTCCTTTCATCGTTTGATCCGACTGCTCATTTCTCTTTCTTCCTCTTTTACTTTTTTCCCCCGTCCTGTTTCGGTGCCAAAGAGAGACTCACGCTTTCTTTTCCTGTGTTTGGTCTCCATCCTCTTTTTTTCTCCCGCTTCGTGCCTCGCCTTTTCCCTCATCTCTCCATCGTTTGAAAGACGCGCGGGAGATCGGGACGCGTTCCCCACATCTTCCCCGCTCCCCAACCTCTATCCCCCTCTCCTTTTCACTTTGCCTCTCTCTCCTTCCTCCTTCCTCGTCGGGATGCTCGGCGGAGCGCGAAGTGCCGCGCGGGAGAGCGGCGCGCGGAACAGCCTGTATCGCGTCAGCGGAGGGAGGCTCGGACGCGCGTTCGAACCCGCGGTCGGTCCGGCGGCTGAGTCCGCTAGCCGGTCCGCTGAATCTCTCCTCCGATGCCCAAGAAGAAGCGGCTGATGCTGGACGGTCTGTGTTCCCCCACCCCGCCGCGGCTGCCGCTGCTGCCACCACCACCAACGCTCGCCGGATTGCCCGCCACAACGGAAAGCCAACGATAAAGGAAGGCGCAGGAGGCCGGGAGGACCCGGCATAACAGAGGCACGCAGTAACAGAGGAACCCGCCCCCACCGCCACCTAAAGAAAAGACCGGCAAATCTGGAAGGACACACGCAGCTGGGCACACCGTGCTTCGCGGTTACGTCGTTACGTTGTCGTTTTTTCTTTTTTTTTGTTGCCCTTTTTATATATTTTTTTATGTTCGTTCCCCGAAGAAGAGTGCTTATGTATGTATGCAGTTTTTGAAAGATACTCCGTTGTTGTTTTATTCGTACCTCCTTGGTGTTGCGGTTGCTGTAGTGGTTCGGGGTTTCTACAACGCTTTTCTTTTTGTGCGATGATGCATTTTTTCTTGTTTGTGTGTGTGTTGTTGTTTTGTTTTTTTGTTAGTAGGCCCGGTACGTTTGAGGTAGTGCTCCATCTCTGCAGATCGAGACGCGTGAAGCAGCGAGGAAGGGCCTCCCTGGTATTGTGGAGAGAAGAGATGCATTCCGGGGCATTCCATTTCGGAGAAGTGAATATTGCGTTTTGGTTCGAACACGGCCTTTCTTGTCTCGCATATATGTATATCCTCCTTTTTCTTTTTTACCTTGCGTAATTTATTTTTGATTTCGTTTGTGCCTGTACCTTAGAAATGTCGTAAAGGTATTGTTTTGATACTCGCGCATTACTTTCTTTGAGACATCCTATTTCGTTCGTCCTTTATCACGGGCTACGTATGTGCTCGTGTACCGCCTAGTACTGTATTGTGTATAGTCGCGACTTTTCTTTTGCTGTTGTCGTCGAATACAATAACAAACAACAAAACAAGTAGCAAGCATGTCCTGCTCATCACGCTGCACTTACAGCGTACTTGCCGATGGCAGTTGAAATTAGGGACAAGCTCCATTTGTGTTTTGTATTTCGGGAGTTGTTAGCGCTTACCCAAATCTCAGTGATTCGATCAGTTTGTAGTCACGTGAGATTACTCGTCATAATATTTAATTGCGCACGCAGTGTTTCGTATACGTGCGCTAAAATATTGCAACGTACGTCGCTGTATCTGGTTCACGTAACTGATTCCACCACATTTTGGTGATGTTGTCAGATGCTCATGAAGATAAGCTACCTCTCGTTTAAAGTTGATTCTTTTAGACGCTGTTTAAAAAAATATCAAAAGTTTGGTTTATTCTAATTATAATCTTCCCGAAACCTAACACAGACGTGAGTGCGAGCAATGAAAACATAAAAAGAATCTCATTTAATACGCGACGCTCGAATAAAAGGAGCTAGAACGAAATCGTTTATTAACCCAATTTTGATCTTGTTCTTATGAAATAAATTGTCCAGCGAGCGCCTAAATATAGCAAAATCAATTCATTTCTTTACGTCCTTTTTTTTATTTGTTTCTTCCTATCGGTTGGGTAAAATTAATTCGGCCGGCGCGAAACGTATTAAGTTGACTGTTATCTATGCAATATAAACTAAAAAAAACTAAAACATAAAATACAAAGTTGTCAAGACAAAAGCAATGCCTCGTCCCTCGAAATGAATAAGCTTGAGGAGCCCCGGGGGTTATTCGTATGCGCGGGCAACCCGCATACACACAAAAACCCTCATCGAGCCACGCAAAAACTTCTTCGTCGCTTCCTCGTCAGTATTTCTCTCTCGTGCCCTCGGCGCGTTTGACTTACTACGTATTCATTTATGACCTTACTTTGCCTTTGCCTGTTTCGTACTTTTTCTTGGAAATCCCCCCCCCTCCTCCCACCTTTCCAGCTTCTTCCGCTTTCAGCAGCTTCAAATCCTAAATGGCTCGCACAGAGAAACAAGACTTGTGACCAAAGAAACAAAATGTAATAAAACACGAACGGTTCGTTATAAGCAAGCCTACTCTCGACTGTCTTCTTATCGACAGTTTCGGAGGAAGGTGCTGTTCCCTCGCCTCTGTTTGAAGTTTTCTTTTTTCGCCCCTTCCACGCAGTCGTTGAAACCTGTGCCGACCCCGAGAACTCTGGCAGGGAACGTGTTCGGCCTTCCATTTCGCCTTGTTGGCTTTCAGTGCGCGAAAGCTCCTCGACAATTTCATTCCAGCATTAAAAGAGGGAGCACAAAGTAATGGAAGGAAGACGCTTATTATCCGAGTTTTCGCGCAGTATAGCTTTTGAGGCAATTCTATACCTTTTCAACTCCTTTGTGCTCATCTGGAGGGTCCTCTCGTTGCTCCTTCTCTTTTTGAGGTTTTGGGCGGCACCTTCAAATATTCTTCTCCTGGTGCATTCAGTCGAAAACTTGTTGCCATTTGCATGACAATAATTTTTTTTTTTGCCGGGTCTCTGTTTTTGTTTTGCTTTCTATATGCATTTAGGTGTTAAGAAGGAACCTTGCCATGTTAGACGTGTTCTCAATAATCCAAATGTCCCGGTATTTTTCTCTGGTTGCCGTTAAAAATTCCTATTTAAGAAGAGGGAATCGGTTCAACTAGTTTATTCGAAATATTCCCTGCAACATATTTTTTAATGTTTTATTTTTTTGGCGTATTTGAATTAGCGTAACCTAAGTATCCAAGTCTGTACTTATTGCGGTGCCAAGGAAAGGTTACACATACGGACAGAATTAACGCGAACCAGAAAAGTAGTCAAGCTTTTTATTTTGGGCGCAAGGAGAGTGGAGAAGGTTTGATCATTAATACCAATAAGACAGCAGCCACCTTACCTGTTAAATATATAAATTTGGTGGTGCGGTCGCTCCTATCAACGGACAAACTAATGGTTATAAACAGGGGCATTTCACCTTACTGAACTCTAAAAAGGGACCCGCTGCAACGCGTCAGTGCCTAGATCATCAATATTTGAAAACTTATCTACTCTAAACTTTACTGTTCTATCGGGTGTTCCCGAGTTTTCTCTCTGGTAGCGGTTTTAATTTGCCGCATATTTGGGGATTAATGTATTTGGCATATATACAAAATTTAAATAAAAATAATACATACTTGAATATTGAGTCATATGATAAATAACATTTTTTATTTTAAGTATGATTAAGGTTTTGACACAAATAATGGTAGACGGTGGAGTGCCGCTGTTTTTTTTTTATACCATAATGACCCGCGGGGTATAGCAAATGCTAAATTATCAGTTTCAATATATATATATATATATATATATATTTGAAAAATTTGTACTAACATCGCGCAAGAATATATATATATATATATATATATATATATATATATATATATATATATATATATATTACTTCTTGCGTGATGTTAGTAAAAATTTCTCAAATATAATGAAGCACACAAAAATAGCGCAGGATGAGTTTGACAGTTTGGCACAAATAGGCGCAAATATCATGTCTTCCTTTTTTTAATTCGTATACTATTTAAAGTTACCATTTACTATTTACTTTTCAACATTTTCAAACGAATAGTTCTCCGCCGCTTTTTTAAGCTATATGTTTCTCAGTGAAATAAAAGTTTGTTTCTGCTCCTATTTTAAACATCAAGTAGAAACAACAACAAGACTGTCTTGAACTGTAACGATATACGGTAAATTATATTGTGCACATAGTAGTTTAATCACCTAACGTTTAATTCAAATAACGACGTTCAACTAAAAAAAAAGATAGGCTATAAACAAAGTAGAAATATGGATATTTAGGAAACCTCCGTTGTGTGTGTCCCGTGTTTAGTTTTCCTATTTGGGTTTTTAATTAACCAAAAATTCTTATTCGAACAGCCAATTCAACGAGCTATCCAAGTGTCCAGCGATGGCCTCACAAGAATGGGTATCTACAGATTCTACGAAAATTAAAAAGAAAGAAGTTTGGGCGTTTTTAATCAAATGTGCGACAGCGAAACGTTCATGCAACCGATTGTGTGCACCAAAAATGTCGCACCGAAACGTGCCTGTCCAAGAAAGTACGCACCAAGCTGCGTTCCGTACACAATTCAAGAATCGTCGTCTGCGCGCTTTCATCTTAATCGGCCAGGGTGCGAGACGCTTTGTGAGCATGCGCAGAGGCGGTCTTCTGCTAAATATCAGACGAGGCGCAAGCGTTGCCTTCCAAGTGACTCGGCATTCCTCGCCCCGAGTGACAAGCACTGGAAAGTTGCATAGCCAAAGTGTCACTGCCAGTGCTGCCAAACGTACCAAGAGGGAGGGATTTTGTTAATATTATTAGATTACCAAGAAACAAAAAAAAGGAAATGAAGGCCCAGTACACTGTATTTTTTCTGCTCGAAACCGCGTCGTGTGGTATCACAATATGCGAGCGAAACGTCACTAGGAAGGACAGCTAGGCTCCACAGATCCCGGTGATCGGTCCACTACGTATTTTAAGGGTAGGAGGTGGCTTGGGCAGGTCTCTTTTAAAATGTTCACGCTAAACGAGAGAGTAATTTACAATCATCTCTAATACTTTTTTTTCCACTGAATAGGCCTTAATCGATCTAATCAATTGTAGTTCATTTTCGTAACCACATTTCTGTTTCTGTTTGGATACAGAAATGCCCACTCATCGCCCGCCTTATTGAAGAGGTTAGTAGTATAAGTCCTTCGTTAAAAGTTGCAGCAACTTAAAGCGGAACTCCATGGAGCGATTATTTGGCCAACAACCGACGTACCTCGCCCGGCATCGCGTTCAATATGCGTGAGGCGCCATAGGCTGGACTTTATAGAGCGAAAAAAAGCGACCTGTTTCACCCACGGCGTTCCCTCCGCGCGTGGTGTCAGCTCCGCGAAATTCGCCGTTTGTTCTCCGCATGTTCGCTCCATGGAGCCAAAGGTTTAAGCCGGGGTCACACTGTTCATACATCATACAAAAAAACAATCTGCAAGCACGAGTCACCGCATTATCCGGGGTTCGAATGCCGCGTGCCATGTTTTCTCCTTGAACTCATTACCATGCGGCATTCGAAACACGAATTTCGCGGTGACTGGCGTTCGAATCTGTATGCAGACTGTTTTTTTTTTTGTGTAATATAAGAAACAGTGTGACCCCAGATTTGCACCGCGCGCAGAGCGAACGCCGCCTTGTGAAATGTTCCGCTATTTCGCAGCATATTCGCAGCACGGAGTCGAACCTTTACGATCACCGCAGTTATAAAATCTATTTACGTCTGTGATGAGAAATATTTTTGTAGCCTCCTATACCTTTTTGTTATACACATATAATCGTTTAACATTCGGATGAAAGCGTCGTTTAGTTAATGGTTTCGCTGCTCTGAAAAAAGAGGCCGCATTTCCACGTGGTGAATGATGTTCATTGGGGCGAAGCTCTGGTGGTGCTGATGATACTGATTTTATTGTTCATAGGTAGTGCTCATGGTGCTGATTTTTTTTATTGCTCACAGATAGTGCCGAGTTCTGAGTTGCGTTTCGACTTCATTATTACTGCTTTATGGTCGGTGAAATGCAGAGCCAGTGGTTCTTCTAGCGGATCAGCTTGGATCCGCTAGAAGCCGTGGGAATGCATGTCCACCGCTTAAGTCAACGGTCCATGTCAGAAAGAGAATGTGTGGTATGGAACGTGGTTATACACGCATTTGAGCATTTGACCGCAGCGCCTTCTCGTCTATAAACGTTGAGCCAATGCATGCAAAGTTTAACGCGATTATATACGCATTTGACCGCAGCGCCCTCTCCTGCATAGACGTTGAGCGGCTGCATGCAGCGTTGGAGTGTAGCCTGATTCCAATTTCGAATGTCGTCGAAAGTGCACGCGGAATCATGAGCTCCGCTGGAGCTGAGCAAGCGTCCCTGCTTGGACGCGGTGATAGGGCTTTGGATCTTCCTGCTGATTATCGGTTTATTCTGCCGACGCTACCGGCGAATGACTCTTCGAAATGCACGGCATTTCTGCACGCTGACATCGGAGTGCGGCCGTACCGCATTGAAGATTTCAAGGAACCTTTGCGGCAACTTGGCGTCCTGAGCGACGTGACCGGTAGGGGGGTGTTCCAGATGGGGCACGTTTGGATTGTTCGACTCAAGTCGACTGCTGCCAAGGAGAAACTGATGATGTCTGGCAAGTTCAAGGTGAAAGGAGGTTGGTGTGTGCCGAGTGATCCTGATCGACGAGAAGGTCCGACTCAAGCTTCACTGGGTGCCTTTCGACGTGCCCAACGACGCCTTGAAAAGGGCACTGGAGGAGTTCGGCGTGGTGAGAAAGATAATCCGAGAAAAATGGCACATCGATGGGTTTGATGGCGTCGAGTCGTTGAACTGGGTGGCACGGCTGTCACTGAAAGAAGGCATGACGCTGGAAAGCCTGCCTCACCAGCTTCGGTTCACCGGAGGCCCTGTACTCGTGGTTGTTCCAGGACGTGCACCACTGTGCCTTCGGTGCAAACGGTCTGGACATATTCGCCGCGATTGTAGGGCGCCTCGCTGTAATGAGTGCCGTGGATATGGTCACGAACGCCAAGACTGCGGTCGATCCTACGCTCGTGTCGCAGGAGGACGCCAGGCGAGGAAGACACGAACGAGCTTGTGGTGGACGAACAAGAGGTGGAACAGGCGGCGGCGCCCTCAACGCAAGCGTCTGTAGCGTCGGCGACTTCAAAGGCAACAGTAATCGCTAGCAAGGAACGCGAAGGGAAACCTGACGGAGAAAAGGAGCCTTTTGTGGTCACAGCGCCAGCCGAGACGCGGACCGCGAAGCTCCAGGACACCACGGGAGATTTCGAACACTCAGCAGGTACGAATGCAGCTACAATAGAGGCAGCAGCGGAGAAAACGGCTACGTGCAAGGAAAAGGAAGTGGCGCCGGAGAACAGCCCCATGCAGCGAGGAAATGCCCCTGGACGCGATCACTTCGAAGCGGCGACTAGAGGACCAGGGTGCAAGCAGTGCTGCCGCCAGCGAGCAGGCACTGCGACGCCTGGAATATCCGTGGAAGGTCGCCGGGAAAAAAGGACGCTATACTACACGCAGCCGCTCGCCTTCGAGGGCTCGTGATGACCGGCTGTCTCAGTAAGCTGGTTTCCCGCTACCTCCCTGATTGGGAAATGTCTGATAGTTGGTGCAAGGTCATAAGCCCCTAATTTTCTTGAGGCCATGAAACAGCTCGAGGTTGCACTGCGTACAGCTACCCTGAACGTAAGAGGACTGTCTGCAAGGCAAAGGCAGTGCCAGCTCAGAAACGTTGTTCTTGGAAAACGACCTCGACGTAATAGCGGTCCAGGAAACCAAAACTGAGAGCGAGGAGCAGACCGAGCAGATGGTGCGCCAATTTGAATCGCGATACGATGTATGCGTAAGCCATGCGGTAGGGAGGTCGGAAGGTGTTTGCATCTTTTTGAAAAAAATTTTAGGTATTATTGTTGAGAATGTTGCTTCGCGTGAAAATGGGAGAGTCGTGTATTGTGATGTTTGCTTTTCAGATCAAAAGTTTCGTATAATCTGTTTCTACACACCGACCGTAGAGACGGAACGATGCCATTTTTTTTGAAAGTATAGCGGAATATTTAAAGTGCGAATGACTGCTTGTGGTGGTTGGAGATCTTAACAGTACATGTGCTCCAGAAGACAGGACCCCTCATGGTCGCCGGAGGGATAGCAGTGGCGATGTCTGGAATGAACTGGTAAATTAGCATTACTTGGAGGACGTGGCACATTGCGGAAAGGACATGAAGGGCGTGCAGTTTATTCATTTCCAAGGAAGCAGCCACGCACGGCTAGACAAAGCATACGTGTCAGTTGAGCTTGTTCCGCTGTGTGAACACTATAGCGTCGAGCAGGTGTGCTTTGGCGACCACTGCCTCGTGACTTTCGGGTTAGGATCAAAAAGAAAAGACCGACACCGATTTAATTGGCACAACTGGAAGATGAACTACAAGCTCCTTGATGACGAGGTGTTAACGACAAGGTAAATACAAGGATTGAAAATTTAGGGAACATCTGCGGGAGCGAAATGATCGGAGAATGGGAAGAATTTAAACGAGCAGTTAAAATGGACGCCATAGAAAGATCAACCACTCTTAAGTACGAGAAAGAAAAAGAGGAAAAGCAGCTGCGCTCAACTTTAAAGGAGCTTGTTATAGAAGAGTGTACATCCCCAGGGTTATTTATGGATGACATTAATAAAATAAAAAGCAAACTACAGCTCATAGATACTGAGCACTACAGAGGTGCGATAATACGTGCCCGGGCAGAAAAGTTTCTCGCGAGTGAAGCACCAACAAAACGAGCGTTAGCCACAGAAAAGAGACACGCACGCGCCAACGAAATAACTGAAATTGATTATCAGGGTACCACGACGCGTGACTCTAGCATAATCGAACAAGCCTTTCTTGAATTCTACGAAAACTTACTGAGTCACAAAGCCCCAAAAGAAGAAGGTTTCACAGAAACTTTTTGCCCCTTCTGCCAAAGATAGGTAGTGAAATAAAAGAATGGTTAAAACAGCCAATAGGTGTGTCCGAAGTAGAAAGAGCCATTGATGATTTGCAAAGCGGAAAATCACCGGGACTTCATGGTTTGGGTGCTGCCTTTTATAAAAAGTATAAAAAAGATTTAGCTTGTATTTTGTTACAAGTGTATCGCGAATGTTATGAAAACGAAGTTTTCCCGCTTCCGTTTTTTTACCCACACAGTCCTTATCCCCAAAAGTGAAGACACTATTAAACTTCGTAATGTAGCAAATTACCGGCCAATTACACTAGCTAATACGGACTATAAGATTTTAATGAAAATCCTTGCGAGAAGAATGCAATCGGTGATTAGAGATGTCTTGGGAGAACATCAAACGTGCGGTATCAAGGGACGTACGATTATGAGTAACATTCATTTTGCGCGTAGTGTGTTGGAACCATGTGATGCTGATGACCGGAAAGTTGCTCTGTTGCAAGTCGATCTTGAAAAAGCTTTTGATCGAGTGTCCCATGATGTTGTTTTTTGCATTCTAAACCATGTTGGCGTGGGTAAAATTATTTTTGATGGAGTTAAGATGGCCTATAGTAACTGCATGACTAGTCTTGTGATTAACAAACAAGTAACTAAACGCATTCCTGTGTTATCCTCTGTTCGGCAAGGGTGCCCACTTTCCCCGTTGTTGTTCGCTATATTTCTTGAGCTCTACTGCCTAAGTGTCAAAAAGAGTGAGAACATACGTGTTTTTTCTTTAAATGCATGTGATGTTAAAATATTGGCGTACGCAGATGATGTTGCGATTTTTGTAGTGACAGAGAGAGCGTCTCAGCGGCGGTTCAACTCACGAGATCATACTGCGCCCAAACAGCCTGTGCTGTGAACTGGGCGAAATGCTTGGGGATCTGGCACGGCCACTGGGACGTGACTCCGCGTGTGTTTGAATCTATTCAGTGGTCCACAGAGCCCGGTGTATACTTGGGAGTGCCTTTGAACAATTAACGTGAAAGCAACGAGCTCTGGCGTAGCAAAACAGAGGAGATGAGTCTCAAAGCTGCGAAGTGGGGTGGCAAGGAATTTTCTATTTTCGCACGGGCAACGGCGTGTAACTTATTTTTTGTTGCTAAGATTTGGTACCTGTTACAGGTTCTGCACTGCTCTCGTGTGCATTTGCAACGCATGCACCGTGTGATGGCAGTGTACATATGGAAGTCTACATGGGAAAGAACTAGACGAGATAACCTTTTTCGCCGCGCGAAGTCGGGTGCACTTAGCTTGTCGCATTTGTTCATACGACAGCTGGTTTCGCGGTTTATCTTTTTGCGAGACCAGGCTGACCGGTTTCTGAGAACTGTCATCCAAGTACGGTTGTTCAGGGAGTTACCCGAGGTCATTGTTTCGGCGTGTGACGCATGTGAAGGCAAAGTAACGGGCTTCCTTAGAGAGGTTGTTTGTGCATACCAATTTCTTAGTGCGCGATTTTCAAGAGAGTAATTAAACTCTGTCACACGAAAGCGTCTGACGCGAGATCTTGTTGAATGTCTGTTTCCCGTCCCACTGTATCGCTCTTTGTTCTCCGACAGTACTGACCGTGATGTGCTTTCCCGCGTGAAAAGAATGCTAGTTCCCGGATCTGTGAAAAGCTTTTATTTTAAACTACATACCAACACGCTGCCAGTAAAGACATGGTTAGCGAAAAAGGGCATGTTTGTACCATGAGGCGAGGATTGTTTTTTGTGCAAGAAACCGGAGACCGTGGAGCACGTGTTCCTGGACTGCTGGGATGCTATCCTGTTCTGGGACGTGCTCCAACGCACTCTCAAAAAAGACCTACCGCTCACGGCTCGTGGAATACGTTTCTTGTCTGTGGAGGGGACGCCTTTCCCATACGACCTCGTATTTTTACTGGGCCTGCATGCTATTTGGAGATGTAGGATGGCAGTTCGTCATGCGGATCTAGATGCCCGTCCCGTACGGTATTATTTCATTGAAAATGTAAACTTGATAGCAGCTGTGTACCAGAAAGTATGTCTGGAACTGGAGTGGTTGCCTGCCTTTTTGAAGCTGTCAATGATCAGAGAATTTTAACAATTCTCACCGCCTCTCAAAACCTTACAGGCGGCGTTTTATCGTCGTCTTCACTAACGTTGTCAATATATTCTTGTACATGTTCAAGTGAAATGTATCGTACATTATGAATCTTTGTTCACTGTGAAAACCTTGCAATTAAAAAAAAAAGTTGGAGTGTAGCGTAGTGATTAAGACGTCTGCCTCGTAAGCAAGCGGTCCTGAGTTCGAACCCCCGTGCGGGCGTACTTTTTGTTTTTAAAGTGGGCCGATCTCGGAGGCAGTGCAATCGATGTGCGCACGGACGCCGGACGGATGGACAAGGCTAGACCCTAAGGAGCTTCGCCCCTAAAAAAGAAAGTTCTGGAAATAGGTTTTGCAACAGTCACTCAATCCTTTCCGTTCTCCGCCCGCCATTTAGAAATCCGTTAAGCTTTCTTCGCTGCCTCTCTGCGACGTGTTACGCAAGACGCCCATGGAGAAACCCTCATGCATTCCCTGATGAGGCAAAGCGTCAAACAACAGACAAAGAAGTTTCATGACGCCCACATTTTGCCACTGCCGAACCGCAAAAGAAAATTTTTTTCTTAGATAAGGTGTTTGTTAAAGTCTGCTGTGTTCATCAGTCACGATGTTGCTCCCTTTTTTATTGTCTTTAAATGTAGAGCTTGGAGCCTATGTCACCTGCAACGGCGCTTGACCTTCTTTCGCAATTATTAAGTGACAGATCGGCAAATATCATTATCGTTCTAACACTCCACTTTTATTTAACGGTTTCACCTCGCATATTTTAGGCGAAAGTGTTTTAAACATTATAATTAACACTGCCTTAAATTACTATTTTTTCCTGAGCTTTTGAATGGCACCCGATCGCTTTGTTCAGTTTTCCCCAACCGCAAATCACTCTCGAGTACACATACACACTAAACATGTTTACAGCGTTAAAGGTGTAAATCAGCTTGTCTCAGGGCTAATATCATAAGGGTGTTATAGCAACACACTTCAGATCCTGGCGAACACCCCAGAAGTAAGATGCTGTTGATCGTAACAGCCTCCGAAGATTGTTTTTTTACGAGCAAGAAGTTTACAAGCGAAAAGCAACACATATGTAGTTCTCTCATGCTCAGAACCATCAAATACGGCTCACCGTATTACGCACGAAGAGGAATCACGACCCTGTTGATCGCTTCACCGCCTTATATGCTCGGCAATTCAAAGTCACTCATTCGCAGGTCACCGTTTCTGCAATTTCGACAGCTACAAATACGTAGTTTTCGAAGTTCTGGAACCCTCATCAAATTTATCTCATGGACCATCTTGAGTAAATTGAGAACCCCGCAGCAAGATTTATCCTCAATGATAACAACAGAACTACCAGTGTCACCGCTCTTAAACGCCAGTTAAATATTCCAATTTTAATCACACGTCGAAAGATATCACGTGTAACATTATTCCATAAAGTTTGTTAACCTTACCTATGCCTCCGTGTCTTATTCCTCTTTACTCCACACAGAGCAACGCCACGACCAAACCACTCGTGACACGTATTTCTAATCTCCGGAAGCGTCAATTCTTCTAAACGATCGTTTTTTTCCATAGACCGTCATAGACTGGCATGGCATTCCCTCCGACGTAGTAGCAATAGATGACCCTGTCTTGTTTCAAAATGCTCTGATTTCTCATTTCCGTTCATGGATCATTTAAGAGCCTCGCGGTCACGTTATTGTTTTTTGTTCATTTATTGTTTCTGTCTTTCTATGCGGAGCGAAAGTCGTCTGCTTCTTGCAAGGGAGTTGCGGTGACGTCAGAACGACGCCGAGCACTGATTGGCTTTGATTCAAAGTATAGTAGGTAGACCTCAACGCTATGATTCCTTGAGGTCTACCCACTATCTTTTTTCTATCAGCCAATAAGAACTCGGCGTTCTAGCATCATAACATCATCGCAACCGGTGTGCAAGTAGCAGACGAACTTACGCTCCGCATTCAACCCTGGCTGGCTGACAACTAGTACCTGTATGTTTTTGCAGTTCATAGTATCTATAACTTTGGAATGTATCTTCCCCCTAATGCATAAGCGTTTGCAGAATCTTTTTTTTTTTTTCCTTTTTTAAGAGGGGGATACTCTATTTTTGCGGGAACGGGAGCAATGGCGATTGCCCATTCTTTCGGGGAAGGGGGGGGAGAAATAAACAATGGAATCTTTTTTTATTCTTTTTTTAGATGAGAATTATTGCGATGGGCTAAATGGGCACTATGGTGCTTTAGTAGGATCACCAGTCTTCTGGTCATACCACTTTGCTTTCGTCGATGAAAATGAGAGTAACGTCAGACTGTCAACTTTGACGGTGTTGGTTTTGTAAGCACGAAGGCTTCGAGTTTCCGCCGTACTCGTTACAATACCATAAAGCTTGTCGTTCACTTTTGACAATCCTAGTCACCCGTCCAAAGTAGGAACCATGAAGTCGTAGTCACACTGCTTATACATCATACGAAAAAAAACAGTGTATGCTGCGGACCACAACGACAGAGGTATTTTGCGGACACGCGTCAAGCATCTTCCAAGTATATTTGCTCTATACATATACGCATGCTTCGTACGTGTCTCCATACAGTGTTTTTTGTACGACTAATAGAGAGTTTTGGGAACCGTGTTTGCACATCCGATACCGTACGATGGGCCCTCTGTTTCAAACTGCACATATGCGAGTCTTCTGCGGTAGCCCGTTCGCAGGTCGCATCGGAGGGAATATCGTACCATATCGGATGTGCATAAAAGGTTCCCGAAAACTTACTTATGTAACAATATCGTCCTGAAGGAAGCAACACCGCCTCACACAGTGTTCGCAGACCGTATTTTGAAATAACCATTAGCGGTGTGACCGCGGCCTTAAGGCCGGGGTACACCGCTCATTCATCATAAAAGCAAAAGCCAGTCTGCAAACAGGAGTCACTGCAATCTCCGGGGTTCGAATGCCGCGTTCCCGAGTTTCTCCTTGAACTCGTTTGCCACGCGGCATTCGGAGCTACAAATTTCGCGGTGACTCGCGTTCAGATTAGTTTGCAGACTCTGTTTCGTATGATGTGTAAAGGCCGGTTCGGACACTTGCGTTGGACTGCGTTGCGTCGAGAACCGAAAGCAAGTCACCGGCATATCTGTGCTTTGTATGAAGCGTGGAATCCAATTCAAGGAATCATCTTGGCACGCGATATAAGCAGCGGGGATGTCCTGGTTTCTCGCTGTCGCAAGGCAGTCAAACGCAACTGTCTGAACCAGGCATAAGTAGCGTGACCCCGCTTAAGAGCACGGATCGAAAACATCTCATTGTCATGATATCCACGGAATCCCAACGGATAGGGAGGGGGGGGGGGGGATTCACCTCCGGATGGCCATGCCACTACGTAATTCCCCGAACTCGGCATTTAAGGGCATCATAAATTAATGATTCAATGTTTTGTTCTCGTCCTATATTTTACGCAAAACCGTAGTATGTTTTAAGTTGAAGAAATATATCTACCAAATAAGAAGCATTACTACGGACAGTAATTAACATAGTCGTTGAAACAACATCCGCGAAGGCAGATTCAAGCGGGTGTCAATGCGGCGAACACCATTGAAAAAGGGTGTTCGCCTGACTTTACAGTAGCATCATTAACGCGGCCTTTTTACTTCCTTCAAATATGAAGCATGTACTATCAACCAGCACCTTGAATTTACTATTAAAAAGTTGCTCAAAAAAGAGGGAAATGGTGTAGCCATAGGTTTATAACTTGTAGGGTTCCGCGTTTTCGGTTTTTATTTTTCAGAATTCGGCGTACTTTTTTCGGTGTTTATTTTAAAAATTCAACTCTCGGTTTTTTTTCGGTGTATATTTATGCCCACAAAAGTTTACCATCTTTTTTCGGTGTGAATATGAAATAAGCACCAACAAAACACTGGATCAGATCAGATGATCCCTGGTGCTCTGATATTTGTGATCCCAAAAATAACGGTGTAGATACAATGAAAAAGAAATGGACACTTTTGGCAAATGTATTGCGTACCGGTAGAAGAATCAAAAAGAGACAAAAAAAACACAAGTATAGACAAGTAAGATATGAAGACTATGCCAAAGAAAAAAACATGGAACTTCACCTTCTGTACATCCGGACTATGTGATCTTATTATAGCAAGCACACCTGTACTTTCTCCGTGGTTCTCGTTGATGCACACTCTTTCTTTCCTGTTAATATGACCCTGAGCTTCGAGAATAACACTGGACACTGCGCGCGCTAAGGAGGCGCAGCGCTGCCTGCCGAGCCAAAGTCGGCCAATCAACCAAATCTGACCACCAAAAGAGACACGGTGCGACGTTTTGAAGCACAACATATTTCGTGTGCTCACTAAATTCTGGCTGCTGAGCTTGCATCTAGTCAGTCTCCCTTACAACGAGTTTGAAAAAACGCTCGTACATGGTGAAGTCACGGGGCATTTCGGACTTTACGTTCCAATCGATGATGCGCACATTAAACCATAACGTCGTGGTGGCATCCGTGTATCCCATACAATCGGACACGTTTCGATAAACACTGCCGTTCCACGTTTTCGCCTGGGCTCTGCGGTACAGCTGGAAGGTCAAAGTGGCCTTTTTTCAGGTAACACCGAGTTTTTGCAAAAGCATTCGACTTACTTTTTATTGGTTTTTATCGGTTTAAGCCGAAAACGCCGAACCTACAAACTGACCCAGCCTTTTTCTGTTAAAAACCGAATTTCCGAAAATGGATTCGGCATACTTTTTATCGGTTTTTATCGGTTTAAACCGAAAACTCCGAGACCGTAGGTATAAGTCTTTGGAACTGCTCCATTAAGGTTGTAAAATTTCTTAGGTGTGTAGCTACCGTTCACAGCCCAAGCTCTTTGGGCGCTGCGACCTGCTCTTTCTGGTAAGTGTGAAATGCTTTCTTGAGTCCCAAAAAAACACTAGAATAAAAATAGATTTTAAAGGTTTATATAGACAGATAATATTACCTTTTAAAATATTTCACGTTTTTTTTTGCAATATTTACGTTGCTGAGACGAAATTTAGGTAGGGGGAAGCCCGGCTCCAGCGCCCGACCCGGTGCTTGTATAGCTCAGCACCTTTTTTTCTGCTCTCGTTTGTTGGAGTGATAATTGACGTGTGATGTGTTCGTTGTAAAATTGTTTCTCCCGTGCCGTAATAGTATTCTGTCAACAATATTTTTATGTTTGGGAAACAAAATAATCTAGATACAGTCATTAATGTTTCCCAAAATATCCCGAGACTGCCTTTCCGCATTCGGCTTTAAACGATAACAAACATGGCTGACGCCGTTTACGAAATGCTCAGCTAGCCTAGACCATTGACCTCATTTATTTTTATGAGTGAGAGTTGTTTTGGTCACCGAAGGTGTTTAGGAGGAAGATCTCTCGAACCGACCTGGTTTGCAGCAAACAACTGTCTCAAGTACGCGCCTTCGGAAGTGCTGTGCGGGTGCTTGGGTTCGTAGCGAGACTGGCCCAAACTAAACCCTCTGGCACGCAAAACAACGGCAACTCTCCTTAGCGTGGATTGTGAAAGTCCTTGGTATAGTGGTCTGAGGTAGCTGGGTACCAGATTTGTAAGCACAGGTGGGCAAAGCGATTCCTCGAGATCACGAGAAGGTGATTTTGTAAGCTCTGAGTTAACACCCCTTCGCATCCCAGATGTGCTCAATGGTATTGACACCTGGCGAGTTAGGTGGCCAGGACATCAGCCGAAATTTATCACCATGCACTTCAAACCGCATTTGGAGCACTGTTTTGTTGGAAAGTTCCAGTTCCGGTGGGAAAGACCGAAGCCACAGAGTGGGTGTAACCGTGCCAGTAGTGACGTTGACATTATCCTCAGTTTTCATGGTGTGCTCCACAACAACCACCGGTCCTGGGGACGAACATGAAAACGTCCTCTACTACCACCGCCGGCTACTATCCACATCAGCGGGTGGTAGATAACGAGGATGGCGCATCAGCAAGGCGCGCTCAATCGCATAATGTAGGGGTGCGTCGCAATTATTTGGCTTATCAGCGCATACGGCCCTTTGGAGGTCTTCGCTTGCATCTGGAATGTATCAGTAAACAAGAAAACTTTAAATCAGTTTAAAACCCCTGGGGATCAACTGACACGCAACCGCAACCTCAGTTACACAAGTTCTCAATAGCAATATGCCTCCTTCAGGTTCAGAATCTCTCTGAAGGGCACGCCCGCATCATTCTCCCCGCATCCCAATTTTATATTCAATTTCTCACCTGGTCTTCCTCGTAAAATAGAGACTGCAATCCACAAATTACGTCTTCGAGTTTCTTTCCAGAGCAAGTTTCTTCGCAGAATCAAGAAAGCCACTTGTCCGAACTGTTCAACATGCCACGCTCCGAAAACCGTAGAACACCTTCCCATTGTATGCACTCTTTACGCCACCGAGAGATCAGTGCCTGCGACGACACTCTCAAACATGAATGATAAACCATTTACCGTTGAGAAAGTGATCGGTGGCTGCGGCTCAACTCAATGCACCGTTAAGGCAACCAACGCCCTGATTGTCTTCTTACGAGACAGAGAACTCATCATCGTCCAGATTTGCTCCCTCATCTCATTTCATCTTGCCAATCTTTTCCTCCCTATCCACTTCCCCCATGTAGAGTAGTCTACTAAAGCCATGAACTCAGGCTAACCTCTCTGCCTTTTAATAGTCTCAAACTCTCACTTTCTGAATGGATATAAACCTGCCAACTACGGAACCGTTGGCCGACACTTTGCCTCAAAGGCACCGAGGCGGTGGGACATCGTATCAAAAATCTAAGTAGTTAACTCGTATGAACGTTCAAACACTCTCTCTCACTCGCCACTATTCAGCGAGAAAGTGTATAAAATGTGTCTATGGCGCATAGAAACGCAACGAGAGTACTACGCCAATCAAAGAGCAGCATTGAAAAGAAAAAAACCGTGCAGGAAACGCGCGTTGACGCGCCAGCCAAGTACCCGCCATCACTAGTTGGGTTCGAGAAAAGAAGAAAGAAAAAAGCGGTCATATTTGACGGGCAGACGAACGCACGAGGTACGCAAAGAGCGGACAAACTTGCACGCCGTACGGTTCAGATTGTACTACCTGTACGCGCCACTGTAGTCACCGACAGCTCAAGGAGCGCAGGGTGTCACCTGTTATGTTTTTGCGTCTTGCTTCGTGATTGGTTCTTCGGTTTTCTCATCGGCCAATCCTGCATTCCCATTGGCTGCGAAGTGATAACCAACTCGCTAGAGACTATCCACGCCGTGCGTTTCTTCGGATTGTTGGCGACTGTATTACGTCGCCCAGGACGTTGACCCGTAATTGCAGTTAACATATTGTTCCAGGGTGCACATCTCCTTAGGAGCATGACGCCATTCGAGAGCCTTGCTCCCCAATAACGAAGACATCTCACCGTCCGAGACGCAGGAATCTATTTCGGCAACCCGATACGAATTGGGCACGCTTCGGCGTTCGATAGATACGAGCCAGGTCCGCGGGGTGGTCCCAGCGGTGGAAACAGAAAGCCAATGCATTTCTGGAATGGCGCCGGAGGCGTGAGGGCCTTCGATTTCGTGTTCGCCAACGTGCGAGTGTGTTCGTGGGCCCATCGCACGCGCGTATTTCTCTGTGTATGAACTCTTATATGTTTGACTCTCTCCCTTGCTGGGTAGAAGCCGCATCTAGTGCGATGCGTCAACTTCTTCGTTTCCTGCCGCTTCGTTTTTATACTTGTTTCGTTTGTTTTATTGCCGTTGTTGTTTGCTGCTGCTGTTGTCTTCCCTTCGTTGGCGCTGCTTCCAATCTCACGTCGCTTTTTATTAGCGTGACTATATGACGTTTGAGGTTACCGCTGTTGATTTGATGCGAAGATATTTTCGGATACATCTGTAGATATTGACATATCGGTTTTAGGTATATGTTATTAGGTTATCTTCTTGTTTGTATCGATTCCACCATAAACTGGAGAAGAATGTCAATCGTACATTTACTTTTAACCCTCCTTTTGTATCTTTTAAATTTTTGAGATATCTTATTACGAAGATAGTTTAATACTTTCAAGCTGTTCCCACAGCCAACCAAGTTTTTTTTTTAAATTTTCGAATTATGAAATGTTTTAATGCTTTTAGTGAATTTATTTAATCACCTTTAATCTAAATAGGAAAAAAAAAGCAGAACTTTCGTTGGAAGACTTTGATAATTATTTATTTGATTATTTTCGCGAAAGATTCAGCATTTACGGAAAAAATACTTTGTAAAACCAATACCTTCTTTTTAAAACTAAAGTTTGTTTAATTTGTTTCATATAAATCTCAAAGGGATCACACTTTTTATTGTAGAGTTCACGGGGCTTGTGAATATTTTTATACAGAATGCATTCGAAGACAGCAACTCATATGCCCTCTTAATTAATTAGTGACAATTATGCACTTAATCAATATTCTTCCTACTGTATTCCTGCATTAACGCGTCATTGGACAACGGAAATCATAAAACCAAACCTACACTGAACCGAACGGAGAACAGTAACAACGTTTATATTTGTGATGACAGTGCTAAGTATGTTCTAAAATATAGTTCGTTTTAATGTGTCTTTGTGTATGTTTTACACACCAGACCACTTTGTTGGTAGAAACCTGAAAGGTTCATGACGTGCCTCAATGGTCAGTCCTTGCTCCACCCTTGTTCCTAATATGTAATATTCAAGATGTAATAAAGATAATTAACAAAACTAATTAACAGTGTGCGAATAAATAATTTGTGTACTAATACCGCGTTTCGGCCGACGATTGTGTTTTAGTTTTTAGTGAAAGTACGCGCTCATCATAATTTTATTTTTCAGGATGTATAGAAAGGCTTCACAATTCGAAACAAAATCTCCGCCACAGCACCCTGGAGGAAGAACAATAAACTCACTGCTTTCACAACTATAACTATACAAAAATGTTAGAATGTGCAGACATTGTGTTGGATCCTCATACCAAGTAATCAGTTAATGCGCTAAAATCCACGAAGGAAATAAAAAGTGTATATACCTGGTATACGTTTATGCGATCAATTCAAGCGTTGTATGCCTCGTCAGGTTTACGTAACTCAACGATTTGGCAGACAATAAACTGGCTTAAATGTTTTATGTGGTTTATAAAAATCGGTTGCTGTATTTTCATTGCTGTGCATCATTTAACGAAGTCAGGTCCACCAGTGACAAATATCACTTATTACTTACTGAACCAAACAGAACGGATATACAGAACAGCTTAAGACATCCTTTTCCCAAACACCTCCGATTGGAACAGGCTCCCCGAAAGTGTCGTCAAACTGAAAGCACTGACTGCTTTCAGAATTCAGGTTGACATTCTGTCAAGTTCTTTGAAAGCACTGGTCTGTTTAATAGTTGTGCCTAGTGCTTTCCCTTTGTATTGTTTGTTTATCTACATTTTTCGCCTGCCATACTGCTATGGCGTTCGAAATATTTGCTGGGGGTGTACAAGCCTCAGTTCCCTTACGTCGCGCTGCAGCGGTGGCCCTTCGGGCGCACTTCCGGTCTGGGATGCGGGCATAAAACGTCATGCATACCGGGCATAGCTATGCTGTTCTGGTTGAAGCCAGTAAAACCAGCCTTCTGAGTCGAAATGTCGCAGGGTTATGTAAAAACAGCATGGTAAAAGCGGGTGTAGGCCCGTTTGTCATGTGCCCATTCGTCATAGGTCAACTGGTAATAGGCCCGTTCGCCACAGCGGAACAATCGTCATAAGGGAATTTGTCACTAGGAACGTTTGTCACTGTGTGAACCGTATATTCGGATTCGCCCAATTTATATTCACTTGGCTCTGCATGCAATAAAGATTAGTACGTTATATTTCATTTTTACTGAAGAGAGGAACGTCCAAACAAGTCATCGTAGTACTTAGAAAACAACAAGTTCATTGAGCGAAATAAACACAAATTAAACCGCAATATTGTCACGAATGACAAATGATGAGGCGACGAGAAAACTGAAGTAAACTAAACGTTTTAATGGGGCGAACTTGGGCCCAAAACAAAAGGGAACCGAAGATAACACAGTAGAGCGTCGCGGGCGTCGATGGCGGCGTAACAGCAGGATCGAACGCGGGGCGAGACTGACCGCGGCTTCCCCACGGGGAGCACCTTTTGCAGCCGCGCGAGTCTCTGGAACATTCGGCCTAGAACTTTCGGCGCGTAGAACATGTGTTACTCGATCAGACAGGAAATTTCTCGAATTTGCGAGAACACCAAGTAGAAAGAATAAATAAAAAAACATTCCGCTGCTTGGAATCGAACCCACATCTTCCGCAACGAGTCAAGCGCGGTAACCACTCGGCCACGCACGCGCTAGCTCGCCGACGCGCGTGGGATTAATCCGAGCTTGCCGCCCTCAAGGTTTCAAGACGATTGCGACCATCGTAGCGGCTCACAGTGATCTGAAGACGCCGGTTGCAGTCGGCGTGCTTCTTCGACACCCTCAAAGATGTCGTGCCGCCCTCTGCTTGAGCCAGCTTCATCTCTGTCAAGGACTGCTCTCTCTTGATGCTGCCCAGGAACGCCCAGATATTGGGAAAACTGTAGACCACGTTGCAATGGCATAAAAGAAAAAAGAACACACACACTCGTAGAGAAAGCTTTTGAGTGGGTACAATGCTGAAATCTCGAGCCACAAATGCAAAAATGTGCTACAGAAAACTTCAAAAGTTCTCAGAGGATTAGGTCAGTTGTTACCTGCGGTCCCCGGTGCCAAGCTTTGATGCTGTTGTTCATCCTTAGGATTTCTTCTGGTGTTGATTCTCTGACTGACCAAACCAGAGGGGAAGGTGGCCGTCGACAAGCCGTTTCGACGGGGGTCTCCCGATATGCACGTCCTCGAAGTAGTCAGCCACGAGTGAGGCATCGGTAAGGAAAACCTCGAGAAGGTCCTGGATGGCCTCGGGAAGTTCGGCGATTGGCAAAAAGACCAATGCTGGAAGCATTCTCATCTGAAAATCCACAAGAAATAAAGTAACGAAATGGCTTAACTGAAGACAACAATCAGACATATAAATAGAATGCCGCATACCGGAACTGCAAACTTTTCACCTGAATTGTAGCGACTCTGGTGACCACTGGAGCAAACCGTCCTGTACACCAACTGGGATAAGTGAAAAAAGCATTCCTGTATCCTAGCGCCGGGAATCATGGCTCGTATCGCGTTACTGGCCGCTATCTCGAAGTCCGTGTAAGCCACTTAAAGGCAGTTGGCCCCGATGTGACTCAGCATGACGTCGGAAAGCCCAAAAATGAGCGAACATGTCTTGAAGTGTTTGAACACATATCCAATAACAGGGCCACCGTGCTTTTTGCGTTCTATACGTTTATCAGAGCTCTTGAATGCTTACCTTCTGTAGGTAGCTTCAGATTTGTTGGGCAGCAAGCCCAACAAATCTGAAGCCCTGCATTGGCACCACCATGCCATTGACTGTGGCATGTACCGTGTACTGCTGGTAAAACTCGCCGGGGTGACTTTAAAGGTCCCGTCCTCCAACCGTAGTCGCCTGAGCCAGACAGCTCAAGTTGCGCTCGGTAGCAAAGATCAGGATTCTTTCGCTGTCGCCCTCTCCGCTATTGTGGAGGAGAAAGGAATCTCCTTTGGCTCTGGTCTGCATACAGGTAAAACAGTTATTATTATCATATTATGTCGCGCACTGTGATTTTGTAATGCAATACACTTTACCTTAAACTCTTGGGCATTCGTATGTCTGCTCTGCAAGATGGTACCCTGTACTCGAAATTCACCCACTGCCTTGGCTTGCGGATTGCGCCGAAGTGTTGACGGTGCGGGAATATGCGATGCAGTGTCGTCACTGACACAGGCAGCCGCATCCAGAAGTATTTGTTGTGGTGCTAGACGGCCTTCCACTGGAATAAAGAAGGACGTTAGTGAACTTGTTTTGGAAATATAAGAGCAGGAAAAACTTTGGTACATGACCAGCTTTTTCCTTTATCTGATGACGAACCCGAAGCACGTTTATCTCGGTGGGGTCACCGGCATGCGTATGGTCACTGGAATGAGAGATTACACGAGTCTTGGCGTGATCGGTGACTATTATAGTTTTACAAACTCCTCTTCGCCGGCAGGTTCAATACAACGTAGTTTCGTTAACCTTAATGCAAGTGTAGGAATGTCCTTCGTGAAGAAGCATATCGCCACCTCTCTTAGTAGTAACCAGAAACGTACAGTCAGAGGCAATTTGACCTGCGACAACGTGAACGCCGGCGGAGCAGGCAAAATGCCGCATGGGGCGCAGCGGTCGCCGCGGCGTTCTGGGAACGAGACTCGGCGGACTGGTCCACTCTGTAGAAGTGGGGGGGGGGGGGGTGATTAAGACGGAAGGGAGACATGACGAAGGGCCGGCTATGCGGCGCGGCATTTCGAAGCGGTTAGCAAAATACGCCGACTTATATTTTTTAAGTATTTTTATTGTTCCCTTGGCAAGGCTATCTTGGTTTGCTTCCGTTCTGGCGCTCATATCTTAGCATGAGTTTGTAAAGCCGTCGGGCATTACTATCAGTTCTTTCGCACGTAATGATTCCAACTTGATCTCAGTTTACGGTTCGCGGTTCAGTCTAACAAATATATAACTAAAAGTGAACGTAAAAGTAAAAGTAACTAAAAGTATTGAGTGCACGCCTATAAATGAACTATTAGTCATTCTTAACTTACTTTCCATGATCAAAATGAAACAGCGGAGCGTTTGACCGCTTGAGGAACTACAGTCAAAATTTACAAAGAGAAGGCGAAAGATAAAACGCAGGAAAAATATTGTGCAAAAAAGAGCTTATCTGATATGATTGAAGGCCATTCTAGCGCGAGGGGC
The DNA here is from genome assembly GCA_037355805.1 of Ixodes ricinus. Lineage (NCBI taxonomy): Eukaryota > Metazoa > Arthropoda > Arachnida > Ixodida > Ixodidae > Ixodes > Ixodes ricinus. The sequence goes on from JAZHYW010003962.1 coordinate 90,166, forward strand.
ATTTGTTTTGACTCGACCTCCCCCGGCAGCGAAACGTGGACTGCTCCCGTAGCCTCTTCCCCAGCGCGAAAAAGCGAACGCAGCGCTGCATACGGCAATTGTTCCCCGTGGCCGCTCGCTCCGTTGTCGCAGGTCAAATTGCCTCTGACTGTACACGTTACCCCAAATAAGCAACTAAATACCGCTACTCGTTACCTCGCTCAAAAAGTAACTAAATACGTTACTCGTTACTGATTCTCAAAAGGAACGCGTGAGTTATCCTCAAAATGTAACGAGTTACTTTTTCACGTTACTTTGACAACCGAATACACAACTGTTTTTGTTTCATGATTTATTGTTTTCTTCTTAGTAGTCGTTGCACTTAAGCAGTAGCTGCCTCTCCAAGTTTTCATCAGTTAAGTTTCCCCGCTTCCTTAAAAATACATCTCCGGCAACGCTGAAGAGTCGTTCTATACCGACGCGCTCGAAGGAACGGCAGTGTTGTGCTTCAGGAAGAGCTGGTGAATCTTCGGGAACTGCGCCTCCATTGAGGACAGCGGGTAATGGGTTCTGTGCCTTCTCGTGTTCGCAACCTCCGGGTTTACATTCGGTCCGTTCCCTGTTCTATATAGTCCGTTGCAACCTAAGAACGAAGGGCGAGGGTAAGACGGGCCGGGGAGGGGGAGCAGACGGAACGCTAAAGAGAGAAGAGAGGTTTCCCCCTCTCTTCTCCAGCGTTCCGTCTGCTTCCTCCTCCTGGCCCGTCTTACTCCTCGCCCTTCGTTCTTTGGCTGCAACGGACTATAGTAGTTTCAACCAACGAACCTTATTCTGTTCGCTGTGTGAAGGACATTCCTGTTCGCTGTTTGCTGGGTGAAGGACATTCCCAGCCGTAGAGTTCAGTATACAACAACGTTTATCGCTGGACACGTCAGTCGAACTGTTCGACTGACGTGTTCAGCGATATACGTTGCTCTATACTGTCATACGGTTTAGTTGTTTTTCGGGATGCCCACCTACCGTTCTCGCAATCGACGCATATAAACGAAGCCGTTGAAGCGGTGTTGTACACGTTGCTCCTCAAAAGTAACGAAATGCCGTTACTCGTTACTTGGCCTCAAAAGTGACTAAGTACGTTACTCGTTCCTTTTCTAAAAAAAGTAACTAAATACGTTACTCGTCACCGAAAATAGTAACGAGGTAGAAGTAACTCGATTTGAACCCTCTCCTCGTTTGAACCCATCACCGCAAAACGCCCTTCGCGTTTTAACCTTTCGCGTTTCAACCCTTTCTCATTTATACCCGTCTCATTTGAACCCATTCTCATTTGAACCCTTCTCGTTCGAACCCATTCCCAAAACGCCCTTCGCGTTTTAACCTTTCGCGTTTCAACCCTTTCTCAAATGAACACGTTCTCATTTGAACACCGTATTTCAAACCAATCGCCTAACGCTTTTTGCGCTTTAACCTTTTCCTATTTATGCCCTTCTCGGTTGAGCCCGCTCTCACTTAAATATTTATTGTTTAATTAAACTCCGTCTCAAAACACGTACGTGGCGTTTCAACCTTTTTATTGTGCTCTTGGAATTTGAACCAGTCTCTTTTTCGGTGTTAAAAATAAATGAATAAAAATATGTTGGCTCTGTTAATAACAGTGCCGGCTACTCCATAGCTATTGTTATTTGATTAAAAAAATAACCAGGTCTAAAACAAAACAAGCACACTAACAAACAAAAATTCCGGCAGAGTTGCCATTGCACATATTATTACAATTCTAACATGTTCATCGATCCATTTTCTTGGACTACCTGTGCCAGTGTGCACCGATGCGAACACTTAATGTCATGTTCCACACCAAGGCTAACTGGCGATCGCTTACCGGCCGCACCGGCAGCATCACAAAGCAACAGCCGCGGCGGGTCTCTCGCCTTACTGTGCACCTCGTCGCTCACAAAGCGCCGCCGCCACCACTAAAGAGTCAAGAGCATCACCAGCAGGGAGCGGCCAACGATCCTGTGCCCACCCCGCATGGACCATTTTAACCCTTTTGCATAGCCATCATTGCATTCGAAATATGTTCACAGAAATATTTTATTTTCCATACCGTTACGTTACAAACGATTCGCAAAGCATTATGCCATTCAAATCGTATGGCTAATCGTTAGAGCTACTGAACGGCTCTTCTTGAGACGCATAGTACAAAACGTTTTTGCCGCAGAAGCAGTCATCGCACCTCAATGCGATCCCATGCTCGGTAAAGCTTTATTCTAAAGCGTTGTTCTCACAAGATGGTAATTGGTTAAACTTTCTAAGATGACCGCAGCAAAAAAACACGGACCAATCAAAGGCCAGAGAATGCCTTCGCCCTCCTTAGAAAGTCACAAAGGGAGAGATCCTGCCATTGGCAAACGCGCCCTGCATCAACTTTTTTTTTTTTTGATGCGCGGGTGCGATGATGCGTGGCTTGAGGGCTTTCCGACCAGGCACATATTTTTTTCTTCATTTCAGTCGTGAATCATCGGATGCAAATTATGCTCATCTGGCATGCCCTGTGAGGATATTGAATTATTTACAACCGGTGTCGGAGTGATCGTACAGATCTACGATCATTGTATATTTGCCTATGTGTCGTCCGCCATGCCGTGGATTGGCATGCACTCTAGATGTCGTTCTCCACGTAGCATTTCAAGGCATAATAAAGCTTCGGGTGCCTGGACTTCATAATGTCATTGGTTCCTTTATTTCGGTTTCCCGTGAGTGTATGCTGAAATTATTGCTTTTCCCAAGCCTGATCATGTACAAGGTTAAAATGAGAAAAGTAGTCTTGAGAATGGTCAAAAACAGAAAGTATGTTGTTAGTAAGTTTGAAATGAGAAAGTTTAAAATCAGAAGAAAAGTCTTTTTGAGAATGGTCAAAACCAGAAAGTATGTTTTGAAACAATTTGAAAGGAGAAAGGTTCAAATGGAGAAAAGTCGTTTTGAGAATGGTTAAAATGAGAAAAGTCGTTTTGAGAATGGTCAAAACGCGAAAGTTCGTTTTGAGAATGGTTTAAGTGAGAAAGGGAGAAAAGGTCACATGCGCACTCGTCACAGGACGATTGGTCACAGGACGATTCGTCACACAGGAAAATTCGTCATAGGATGACTCGTCACGCGGGCAACCGGTCCCACAATAGTTCGTCCCCTCAAAAATGTATTGTTAAATTTGGTTCGGGCGGACGAAGTGGCTCACCTCATACCTTAGTATGTCTTTGGCTTCTGATAGGCGAAGGATTTGTAACAAAGGTTTTAGCTTCTGGTTCTGTCCCGAAGATTGAATGTTGGTTCGGCCTGACAAAGCGGGTCACCTCTTATCTTAACATGTCTTTTGCTTCTCAAGGTCGAAGAATTTGTAACAGACGTTTTAGTTTCTGGGTCCGTCCTCGAACGGTGATTGCGGAGGCCATATAAGGGCGACTAATTTTGAAGTCAGACGGCATTCAAAAAGGATGGAGGTGATCGCAACAGAGAGAGGTAGAGCCATGATGCTGCACGAGGGGTACTCGTACACATGCGGCAGAACGAATTCCGATACTTATTGGGTTTGTCGAAGAGGTGTATGCAAGGCAAAAGTAACAACTGCTTTGGCTGCCAGTCGGATTATTGCTCGTTCAAGCCAGCAACTGAGATCAACCTGCTGAAGGCTCGTAATACGATGACAGGAAGATGGGATGAGTATTGTAAGATTAGTGTTTCTAACCATTGGTTTATATCACAGTGGGAAGTCGTGAAACTCCTCATCAGGGAATGTGGGCAGTTGTTGAAATTTACAATTTACTATCGTCCCCTGCCCGATCGATGTGACCAGTTGCCCGCGTGACGAGTCATCCTGTGACGAATGTTCCTATGTGACGAATCGTCCTGTGACCAATCGTTCTGTGACGAGTGCGCATGTGAACAGAACAGCACACGACAAAACAGCACGCGACAAAACAGCACGGTCAAAACAGCACGCGTCAAAACAGCACAGCGTCAAAACAGCACGGCGACAAAACAGCACGCGTCAAAAGAGCACGCGACAAAACAGCACAGCGTCAAAACGGCACAGCGACAGAAGAGCACGTGCCAAAACAGCACGGCGTCAAAACAGCAAAGCGTCAGAACAGCACAGCGACAAAACAGCACAGCGTCAAAAGGGCACAGCGACCGAAGAGAACGGCGTCAAAACAGCTCCGCGAAAAAACAGCACAGCGTCAAAACAGGACATTGACATTATAGCTAGAGTTTGGCGTTTTCGGTTTTTATTATTTTGACATTCGGCGTACTTTTTTCGGTTTTTATGCCAAATAGAAGTTTTCGGTTTATTGCGGTGAATATTTGTAGACTCATAAACTTCTCGGTTCTTTTCGGTTTATTGACGAAAAGCAGTATACTGACAAAAATGCAATATTTAAAAGCGTTAAATTTGTTTAAAATGTCTAGTGAGTAAACCAGGTACTGGTTTCCTTAAGTACAAAATGAGCGTGTTGGTAATGGTAACAGTAGTTAAACATGAGGAAGATACATAGAAAGGGGGGACGGACAACAATGACTTCTGTCTGTGGCAGCCGACGCGACCTGTTCTGCAAGACGCACTGGGGCTTATCGTGATCTGTCATTATCGTCGTGTGCTCGTATTTGTACACAGGACGAACATGAGCATCACTACCACTTCGGTCGGAGAGGCCAATATCAAAGTCCAGAAATTTGCAAGGAGTGTACTCAGTGCGTTTTTTTCCCCATTCCTACACCATATAAATTGAATTTTAAAGGAGAGAGCGAGTCAAATAAAACGTACTCTTGAGGACATAATTTTTACTCTTGCCTCTGTCTCCAAGCTTGTTTTTGCTTCTATCGTGGATGTTAATCGGTAGCCAGAAGACTTTTGGCAGTATAAATATGCTGCTAAAGTAGCCTCTGGGAATTTACGTGCCAAACCAAAGAAGGACATATCGCGCACTTTAGCGAAGGACTGATGGTGAATTCACCAGGTGAGGATCTTTGGAATTCTTCTGATATTCTGCGGAAATACCCAAACTCTCGATTACGCGGCGCATTATCTGCAAGACCTTTATGTCAGCGTCATAACTACAAAAAGGTTAACAGCGTACGATTCATCTCTAACTTTAAGGAGCTGTCAGAAATATGTCTTCATTCACTTTGCAGCTTCCGCTATAAATGTAATCGTCCATGAGGTTCACAGTTAATTGCGGCTGCAAAACTAAGCGGTTGCCAAATAAGATACACTCATCCCTACTACATCTGAATTAAGATACGAAACTTGATTGAAACTCATCCTTGCTGCAGCATGTTTGGCCAGCGAAGCTGTTGAACACAATGGCAATTGATGTTTTGAGTACATTTGACCGTTGACTCTTTTTTTTTTTTTTTTGCTGACTATACACGACACGGAAAAATTCGACAAACGTACCAACAACAGCTTCGCTGTAAAAGGAAATTCGAACTATTGCATTTAATTGTTTAAAGCTTTCCGCCTGTCACCTTACAGGAATGCTTTAAGCTGGATGCTGATCGGTAACTCCTGTTGTGCTAGAAATTGTGGTTCACTACCAACTTCCGTGCCTTCCAAACTGGGTCCGACAGATCCAATGGGGGGTCGCAAAGCAATTTCTGCCCTCAGTATTTTTTTTGTATGGGTTTCAGTTTAGCTAGCTTCAGCATACATTTTATTATGTTGACTGACACTAGTACGCATCATTGAAACTGACTCTTGTAGACTCGTGAAAAGCATGGGGGTGTCTCCGGGTTGCGGAGTTTGGTAAGCACTGAAATAGGCAATAAATTCCTTTATAACCTAGCGTCGATAAATGAAAGGGTCAAGGAGGTTCGAAATTAGTCGCGCAGAGATAGGTGAAAAGCGCGCTCGAACTTGCTATATACGTGCTGTTTTGTCGCTGTGCTGTTTTGACGCCGTGCTGTTTTGGCACGTGCTCTTCTGTCGCTGTGCCGTTTTGACGCTGTGCTGTTTCGCCGCAGCGTTTTGACCGTGCTATTTTGTCGCGTGCTGTTTTGTCGTGTGCTGTTCTGTCAGCAGCCTTGCTGAGCACGACCGCTACATCACCCTCTCCCGCGCTTGGGAGAGGGTGATGTAGCGGCTGCGCTCAGCCTCACGAGAGCGGAATGAGCCCCTGTGCATGGAACGCGCGCGCACCGGTAGCTGTGACAGCGCTGTAAAGCGCGTCCTATGGTAAAGATATAAACAACCGTTTAGAGTGCGTTGAATGACTGCTTTCATAGCTCTGTGGTTAGTGCGTCTGCCTGCTGATCAAAGGGTCAACGGTTCGAATCCCAGCCGGCGCCGGTCTTTTTTATTTATTTATCGACCCGCGGCGTAAGAGGTTAGATAGCCAGATAGATACATAGACGAAAAGTGCGTGAAGTAGCCAAAGAATGCTATTCGCATTAAAAGACCGGCGCCGGCTGGGATTCGAACCGTTGACCCTTTGATCAGCAGGCAGACGCGCTAACCACAGAGCCATGAAGGCAGTCATTCAACGCACTCTAAACAGTTGTTTATATCTTTACCATAGACGCGTTACAGCGCTGTCACAGCACCGTGCTTCATACGAGGGCTCATTCCGTCTCGTGAGGCTGAGCACGGCCGCTAGCTCACCCTCTCCGCGCTCGGGAGAGGTGATGTAGCGGCCGTGCTCAGCCTCACGAGAGCGGAATGAGCCCTCGTGCATGGAACGCGCGCGCACCGGTAGCTGTGACAGCGCTGTAAAGCGCGTCCTATGGTAAAGATATAAACAACCGTTTAGAGTACCGTTGGTTGAGACTAGCTGAGACGCCAGAAAGTCTGGTCGGTACCATTTTGAGTGTTTGTGCGCATGGCGCGTGCTTTGCTCGCCTTCCTAAGTGACACAAACGCACGTGCTGGGCTGCGGAGATCGTGCGCAGGGCTGTGAAAGTGTCAACAAATTTAGAATCGCCTCAAGAGTGGGCTGGCGTATCTAGAGTGTGCCGGCCACCTGACGAACGCGCATAACTCCGCACCGTTTGATGCTATTCGCATTAACGTAGATAATCATTCCCAAAGGATGGGTTCTGCTGATTTTTTAAATAGTCTTTCGATTCGGGCCATTCCTGGAGGCTAAATCAACTCGGTAATTGTCGGCATGGCAACGTCTTTGGGTTGCCTTGACTCAATGGGCCGGGTGTTGATAGCACGCAGAAGCAGAGAGCGTCCCAATCGTGGGTGTAAGATAGACAGCTGGGGAAACGAGAGCCAAATGAGCGGTCGGATTGTGTCCCCCTCGGTTTTCTTTTTTTTTTTTTCTTCTTTTTTTGTGGCGCCATTTATGTGGCGCACCGCGAACCCTCATTCCGGATGGGCGACCGGTGGCGACCGGCTAAACTGACGGAGATGGTTTCTCGTGGATTTTCAATGGAGGACTGTCGTGCTCTCGGTCTATTTGCGCACTCTCCCACAAAGTTCCCGCAAATCCGATTTCAATTTTTTCCTCTCGCCGCAGCACCATCTGTCGCCAATCGGGGTGGGTATCCGCAAGCAGACGAGTACACAATCCGGTCACTGCGCTGCGATAGGCTTCTATGGGCCGTTTTAATGCGAATATTAATGCGAATAGCATTCTTTGGCTACTTCACGCACTTTTCGTCTATGTATCTATCTGGCTATCTAACCTCTTACGCCGCGGGTCGATAAATAAATAAAAAAGACCGGCGCCGGCTGGGATTCGAACAGTTGACCCTTTGATCAGCAGGCAGACGCGCTAACCACAGAGCTATGAAGGCGGTCATTCAAGGCACTTCTAAACGGTTGTTTATATCTTTTACCATAAGACGCGCTTAACAGCGCTGTCACATATGCCGGTGCGGGCGCGTTTCCATGCACGAGGGAGCTCATTCCGCTCTCGTGAGGCTGAGCACGGCCACTAGCTCACCCTCTCCCGCGCTCGGGAGAGGGTGATGTAGCGGCCGTGCTCAGCCTCACGAGAGCGGAATGAGCCCTCGTGCATGGAACGCGCGCGCACCGGTAGCCGTGACAGCGCTGTAAAGCGCGTCCTATGGTAAAGATATAAACAACCGTTTAGAGTACCGTTGGTTGAGACTAGCTGAGACGCCAGAAAGTCTGGTCGGTACCATTTTGAGTGTTTGTGCGTATGGCGCGTGCTTTGCTCGCCTTCCTAAGTGACACAAACGCACGTGCTGGGCTGCGGAGATCGTGCGCAGGGCTGTGAAAGTGTCAACAAATTTAGAATCGCCTCAAGAGTGGGCTGGCGTATCTAGAGTGTGCCGGCCACCCGACGAACGCGCATAACTCCGCACCGTTTGATGCTATTCGCATTAACGTAGATAATCATTCCCAAAGGATGGGTTCTGCTGATTTTTTAAATAGTCTTTCGATTCGGGCCATTCCTAAGACTAAATCAACTCGGTAATTGTCGGCATGGCAACGTCTTTGCGGTTGCCTTGACTCAATGGGCCGGGTGTTGATAGCACGCAGAAGCAGAGAGCGTCCCAATCAGGGTGTAAGATAGACAGCTGGGGAAACGAGAGCCAAATGAGCGGTCGGATTGTGTCCCCCTCGGTTTTCTTTTTTTTTTTTTTCTTCTTTTTTGTGGTGCCATTTATGTGGCGCACCGCGAACCCTCATTCCGGATGGGCGACCGGTGGCGACCGGCTAAACTGACGGAGATGGTTTCTCGTGGATTTTCAATGGAGGACTGTCGTGCTCTCGGTCTATTTTGCGCACTCTCCCACAAAGTTCCCTGCAAATCCGATTTCAATTTTTTTCCTCTCGCCGCAGCACCATCTGTCGCCAATCGGGGTATCCGCAAGCAGACGAGTACACAATCCGGTCACTGCGCTGCGATAGGCTTCTATGGGCCGTTTTAATGCGAATATTAATGCGAATAGCATTCTTTGGATACTTCACGCACTTTTCGTCTATGTATCTATCTATCTATCTATCTATCTGGCTATCTAACCTCTTACGCCGCGGGTCGATAAATAAATAAAAAAGACCGGCGCCGGCTGGGATTCGAACCGTTGACCCTTTGATCAGCAGGCAGACGCGCTAACCACAGAGCTATGAAGGCAGTCATTCAACGCACTTTAAACGGTTGTTTATATCTTTACCATAGGACGCGCTTAACAGCGCTGTCACAGCTACCGGTGCGCGCGCGTTCCATGCACGAGGGCTCATTCCGCTCTCGTGAGGCTGAGCACGGCCGCTAGCTCACCCTCTCCCGCGCTCGGGAGAGGGTGATGCAGCGGCCGTAGCTCAGCCTCACGAGAGCGGAATGAGCCCTCGTGCATGGAACGCGCGCGCACCGGTAGCTGTGACAGCGCTGTAAAGCGCGTCCTATGGTAAAGATATAAACAACCGTTTAGAGTACCGTTGGTTGAGACTAGCTGAGACGCCAGAAAGTCTGGTCGGTACCATTTTGAGTGTTTGTGCGTATGGCGCGTGCTTTGCTCGCCTTCCTAAGTGACACAAACGCACGTGCTGGGCTGCGGAGATCGTGCGCAGGGCTGTGAAAGTGTCAACAAATTTAGAATCGCCTCAAGAGTGGGCTGGCGCATCTAGAGTGTGCCGGCCACCTGACGAACGCGCATAACTCCGCACCGTTTGATGCTATTCGCATTAACGTAGATAATCATTCCCAAAGGATGGGTTCTGCTGATTTTTCCACCTGTCTATCTTACACTCTGGTCCCAATAGACCTTTTGCTAAATTTCCCATGTACCAAGGTGCATGACACGAGTGTAGTTACACGCGCTGCAAGCGCTGGCGCCTGCAGTAGCATAGCCTCTCTATACTCACAAAGCGTGGCAGTTCGACGACGGAGCCATAGAGTGGCCGGTCGCAGATTTGGAGCGCGAGGATCTGGTAGTACAGAGCATTTCTCCGGGAACCTACCTGGTTGTCAGCGCACAGCTTTTTGCAGCGGCGAGGACCAGAAACACGGTTTTGAAACCCGACGAGAAAAGAAACGCTAGCGCGAGGAACGCGAGGAGCACGAGCGGGCATTCCATCGCTCGGGAGAAGTATGTTTCGGCGTCTCGCCGCAGCGGGGCGCCCGTCACGTGGCTCTTCTCTTCATTCGTTGTCTGCCGCTCTGCCTTTTCAATTTCGGCGACCGCTTTTCGTGGCGATCTGCCAGTCTTTGTCAATATTGTCACGAACGGAGGTAACACGAAGACAAGCAGTGAACTGAAAAATAAAGGTTTAATAGGCGAACTTGTGCCAACCAAAAATAAGTAAAGAACGAAAGAGCGTCGAGGTAACAGAAAAGCAGGCGGCGATTCGGCGGCGACAACAGAGAGCACGAGCGGGACTGACTCGACAAGGTCGCGGGCAGCTGCTTATCTAGAGTGCGTCGTTATCTCGAAAGTTCGGTAAAGATTTCGAGCGTCGCGCGCTCGGGGCGAGGATGAACTGGCACTTTCGAGAACAACAAAGCAAAGGGAAAGTTACAATTAGTGCGAGAATGAATGGGAATCTTCTAGAAGACCGTGACCGAGCGTTGCTTTCTCGGCTCTGCGGGCGGCAATATAAAGGAGGCTATGACACTAGTAACTGTTCTAAAGCAAAAGCCTAAAACGAATTTCGCCCTGCACGCGCGTTCGTCAAAGCCTTATTATGATTATTTACTTCGAATCTTTCATACAGGGAAGGCCAGCGCGCGCGGGTGTAGAATTACACTTTCAACATTCTCTTCGATACTTGGGTAATTTGTCTATTTTATATATTTCTAGGTCTATTTTCACTGGAGCCGAATTACACGGTTTTCAATTCATGACAGTTTTATATACAATTCTTACATACTGGCCAACCATGTTGCCCCAGTGTACTGCCCGACTGCCCGCCTTTCACTGATCATTTCTTCCTCATCGTTTCTAGGACTGAAATTCGTCGTCCTCTCTAATTCGGAAGGAAATTTCAACAAGGCTTGTCTTTACTTCAGACGGCCAAGCATTTAGAAATTTTCCAAACAGAGGTTAATTTAGTTTTAGGTTACCCAATTTCTGTACCACGAGCAACAGCTCAAATGTATGCCGCGCTGCGTCGCTAAAACCCAGTAGCGAGCATTCTTGAGTCCCCCCATTTTCGGGAACTTTTCCACGAAAGCCAATTATATTTGCTACAACCTGTAGGTAGCACCAGCTACCACCCCCATAATAAAACACAGAGTTATTGCTCATCCAGACCTCGTCAAACTAAGGTAGGTTCTTCTAGTTACCTAGTAGGGAAGGGCGGTTAACTTTTTATCGCGGTAAAATCTAACCGGCTTCGAGCAAACGGGCCTCAGCATCGATGATTTAGGAGCAAACGGAAGGTGCGTTGATTTTCTCTAGTTCTTTTTTCTATCAAGCAGCCGCTAATTGGGTTCGCCAAAGAAGGTTGCCTGTTCGTTTGCTCGCTGCGGTTGCGCTGGTGCTGAGTTCCAAACTCTACGCCTCAGACGCTAAGCCTAGCACTCGACTTCGATGTATTTTGAGGCGAGAGAAAAAGACGAGACAGCAAGGAGCAAGTCACGCACCTCTTGAAACGAAGGGAAGAGCTTTAATAAAAACAGACCAGTGTCGCCTCAACCAAAAAAAAGTGGATTGAAGAGCTTGCTCGAGAATGAACGCTACACAGAACGCTCTTCGCTTCGACAACACAGGGCAGCGCCATATTGGGGATGGGTGGGAGCGCGACTGCTGCGCCGCGATTCGGTTCTAAAACGAAGTTTGGAAGTTTCGGTACTCTGGGAGCAATCAGTGACTCTAGTTTAAACAAACGACTGTACGCCTAGACAACCGTCTTCAAGTTCAAATGAAATCGGCCAGTAGACCACGCCAAGGGTATCACGCCTCCGATACGGTAATTGCTATAGGAAGGAGTCGTAGGCCTTTGAGGACTTGTAAACTTGAAGTATGTTTGGGGTTAATTGACTCGGTGTAAACAACAAATATACAAGGTGTCCCCGAAAAAAAAATGCATAGTTTCTTTCATGGCAAAACAAAAAAAAACAATAATAAACTACTTATTTCCTTACGCTCATTCTCCGCCCAAAAATAGCGCTAGAGGTCCGAACCAGATGCCAAAGTTTCAGCACGAACCGATATTTTATTCAAAAGCTATTAATTTTCTGAAACTGTCAATGGTTTCTGGCGCCACAGAACTCCATGTATTCAAGAACTCCGTCGGCCACAGTTTTCCCAGTGAAGTTTTCTGGAAATCATTTGTAACTTTTGAATAAAATATCGGTCTGTGCTGAAACTTTGGCATCTGGGTCGGACCTCTAGAGCTACTTTTGGGTGGAAAATAAGCGTTTGACGGTGCGCAGCTCATATTTGCGGTGAAAAAAATCTTGTAAATTTTATTCAGTGGCACCCTGTACACATATACACTAGACCATCGCAACCGGTGTCGATCGCTCATTTATTACGCATGATTCTCATGATCCGATTCTGCTTGCGAGTTTGAGTTTCTACCTCGATTACCACAGCTTCTATGTACGCCCCTTTTGCAACCCGGGCGACGTCGCAACTGAAAACAGTGAGCAGAATATCAACATTTAAATTAAACCTTAGCGTCCATTCCGTGGTGTCCATGTGAAATGAATTGCCGTATGTCACATTATCAACGCGAAGTTTTGCAGTGTAACAAGCAATTGTCCATTTCGCTGATTCCACTAAAGCGCTAAGACATTGTTAAAAAAAATTTATAATCCACAGTTCCGTTACAAGAAAAGAGCATTGGGACTTACACCTACACCGACAACATCGCATCCAAATGTTTTTTTAATGGGGCTGGACGTACTTTTGCACCATCGCGCATGCACGGCACAGCTGACGAGCCACTATTAGGGCGCACCGGTTTGTTTGCAAAAAATCAGTTCGAGTAAAATAGGCAAATAAAGAAATTGTAAATATACACGTTTTGAAGGATTTTTTTAATCGTTCTTCTGTGTATAAAGCCTTTTTCCCTTTTTCTTTTTTTTTTTAGAGCGCTGCTCTTAGGCGCTTGTTTCTGGCTTAAGCGGCGTCGCCGTCACCGTTGGCGTAAACGCGCGTTGCATTATGGTACGTTTCCCATAATGATGTCACACGTGACGTCACGTGTTACGTCACGACGGTCACGAGCGTCGAGAGGAGGGGGAGGAGAGAAGAGGGGAGGAGAAAAATGTAGGAGGAGGAGGAGGGGAGATGCCAGCTACCCGTTGTGCAGGCAAGTGATATCACCATTCATGAATCACAGGGAGGCACGTATGAAAACATGGTTTACTCGTTATCCAAGTGGCCATCTACATGAGTACAGGTCTGTGCTGTACCCATCGATCCTTGTGGCACGTCAGACGAAATTGATAAATTGTATGCCGCCAAGGTCGACAACGGCTTGCTCGTGGTAGCTCTGTATCTCTCGCCCACAGCACTCAGCAAATATTGCGTGCAAAACAAAGAAGAGCTTCATACCAGTCATGCAGAAAACCATCCCATTGGCCCCGAGGGACGTGCACTGGCTGTTCTGCTGTGCCATCTCAGGGAGCACGCTCAAGACTAATGCTGAGGAAATCAAAAACGCCGAGCAGTCTTTGACAGAGCCGAGAGCAAGTAGGATGACATCGAGAGTATCATGTGCTTCGTCAAAGTGTTGACTCTAACGCCGTCTCGTTCTCTCGCCTTGATCCTGCTGTCCTGTTTCCTGGCACAAGCAGAACTTAGTAGTGGAGCTTCCAGATATTAGAACTATATTTTTTTTCCTCCGAACAAGCGGTGAGCGAGAATACCACAATATGTATATATACATATATTTTATATATACCTTTCTCAGATTGTTTATCACGGTAAATCGCAAAATCAAAATACCTAAAGATAGGAGGAGGAGGATGACAGGTGGGGAGGAGCATGGGAAAAGGAGGGAAGGAGAAGGTACGGATGAGGAAGAGGGGCATACCGTACCCTCCCTCCTTCTCCTTCTCCTCCGTACCCTCCCTCTTCCTCCTCAAGAGCTGCACTCTAATTCGACGTTAAACAAAATTGTAAACGTCTTCCAATTTTTTTTTCTGTTCTTGTTGATGCTAATTATTACGGAGACTAGGCATTTTCCACTTAAAATTACGAGACATGAGTTCGGATAAGAAAAAATTCAGGAGGATCGCCACTTTCTTCATTAATTCGTTTTCAAGTTTCATATCCGTCACGTTTCTCATAACAGTGTCTGTGCCTACTCACCATTCTCTTTTTGCCCATGCATTACGCCATCTTTCTCCTACGTTCAATACTGTAGAAACCAGCTTCCTAATTTTCCCTTTTTGTATTGATACAAAGTAAAGTGCAGAGATTTTGATTATATTACAAAATTTCGTTTTAGTGAAGCCAACTTTGATCTAGCATTGAAAAGTGAAGCCGGCCATGTAAGGTCACGGTCGAAAAGAAATTTGGCTGGCTGTAAAACACTTGCGCCATGAGCTTCACTCAAAACTGTAAACAAATTTTAAAAAATCTAAAGAGGTTGGAGGGCGGATTGGAGACGCTTTGAAAAGATTTTGCTCTGCGAAAACTAAAAAAAAAAGGAAAAAATAAATAAAACGGTACAAAAGAGGTACGTTGCGACGCTAGACACGGTGTGATGTGCCTGGACGACTGAGGGTGGAGTGAGCGGCCTTTTCGTTCTTCATAAAACTCAGTTTATTAAAAGATATTTTAACGAGAGATCAAGACACAGCTTCAAATTTTTTTCATTAATCTTTCACACAGAGACGGCTAAACTAAGTCGATTGAACCCCCCCCCCCCCTTCCGCTTCTGGTCAAAAGATCCAATGACTCAAAAGATCCATCCAGTCGAGAGGTCCAATAATGAATCTATTTACGCCTTGGACCTTCTGACTGACCAGAAACGAGTCAAGAGATCCAATGTAGGTCAAGAGGTCCAAAGCGCCAAGAGATCAAACGAGTCAAAATATTCATGGAGAGTCGAGTGATCGAACGAGTCAAAACATCCAACGAGTCAGAAAGTCCAATAATAGATCAATTGACGCGTTAGATCTCTTGACTCGACAGACGCGAATCAGGAGATCCAATGTGGGTCAAGAGATCCAGTGACTGGAGAAGAGCCGCGTAATATTGCAAGGGTGTCACGGAAAGCCCCTCCGCGCCCCTCCCTTAGTCGCCGGGAGGCACCTTTAAAGTAGAGCAATTTTGGTTTATCAGTGGTCACGAATATGTCGTCATTGAAGGGGTCATGAAAAGATTTTTCGGAATTCGGCCACACAAGTGTGGCAGTTTCTCTCCTCAGTTGTACAATAAAGATCAGAAAATGATTTTTGCCAAGGTGCCTTAGTTTTCGTTTAAAAAAAAAACATATTTAAGTTAACAATGATGGTGATTAACGCAAACTTTCAAAAGGCCTCGCTGGTATTGGTAACCATAAAATGTGAATAGAATGCATAAATTGGGACGTCATTTGAGTATTATGCTGCAAATCATTTTGGTAACTGAAGAATACGATGGCACAGAATTTTAACACCAGCAAGGGACGGCTATTCCAGCGGACACTTCATTTTGCAGACACGTTCGTCGCCGTTGGGGCTTGGTTGTTCAACCAACTATGAGATCCTCTACTTGGGATTTTTCATTATCCAAGAAAGATTAGACAGAGAAAATGAAGACGATGAACCGTACGCAGTCAACACAAATCTGAATGGTGTTTGTGGATATTGAGACAACGCGATGTTTGTCAGCCATCCAATGAACGAGATATCCCTAGCACGCAAATAAGCAATTTAGCCGGGGCCGTACGGCTGCCCTTAAGATTGAGCGTAGCGGATGCGACTATCCAGCGCAACCGATCCTGCATCGACAGTCTGTCACCTGACCTTCCGGTTCGGCGTGGCGACGCGCGGAGCAAGATGTCCCGTGACGCTCTCGCTGCGCCGAATTGACTGGGATGCTTCTAGCATTGGCTGCGGTTCATCCTTAGGTGAAACGGAGTATAGCCTGGGGTCTTTATGTGCACGTGCAGTAGTGATTACATCGAACGCTCACCGATGTCGGTTCTCCGTACAGCGTGGTGCCAGTTAGCAGTCATGCTGCACTGGCCATATTGGCAATATACTGCGGAAAGACATCTTAACCTTCTGGATGACTGACAAACATTACGCTGTCTAAATCATCCACACAACCCATCCTGGCAGTCGAGCTCATGCTGCGTATACGAGCCTCGCAAACATGTCACCGACAGACTGTTCGTCTAAATTCATGAAACAACCTGCGTTTCCGCGACAGTACATTGCGCACAACTTTGCGGGAAATTCCTCCGGTAGTCAAGCGTACCGCACCAACAGTTGGCATTGTCACCAGCCGATTGAAATGAAAACCGCATAACGTTGTGACACAGCCAGCCGTTCAGGATCCCAAAACCTGTCGTCCTCGAGGCCACTATATCTTCTCCCATCTCTCTCTTTTTTGTTGCTTTGTTTTTATTTGCGGGATCCCACCCCATTGCACTGCAGTGACCGTCACGCTCCTCCTTGCCACCTCAAAGTCGTCATTTTTCGTTCTCTTAAAAGTTATAAAAGCGCCGAAAACAGCAAGGAAGAAAGCGAGAGAAGACAAACACAAGGCGCACTCGCAACTGTAGTTTATTCGGAAAGAACGGGTATATATATGGGCGGTTTCATTTGGATTCAGGCAACGAGTGGCAGTCGTATTTTTTATTTTGCTTCAAATTTTTATATTTTGTGGAGCATGTTTTTAGAAGAACAATCCTTTTTATTTTCATGTCCTGACATGATTAGTTCCTGAGAAAAAAAATCTCAAAGAAGCGGGAAAGAACTACGAGGTTTTGACGATTGTCGTGTGTGGCGTATTTGAATCACTCTCGATCTCAAAGTATTGAAAAGAAAACGTCTATATTTTTTTTGTGTGATATATAGACACGTAGGTAAGCCTACATTATAACTGCTATTTATTATTCGTCGTTCCAATTTTTGTAAAAATCCCCAAACATGCCTCCGCGAACAACTTTGACCTAAAATGGGGATTTTATTTTGAGTCGACTATGTTTAGTATCGCTTTAAAAATATTACCACGTGTAAAACCATTCATTGCCTTCCAAATTAAGCAAAGTTTGTGTTTTTATCATGTACGAGTACTAAGAAATAAATTATGAAACAGAGAGGGTTTTCACTTTTTGTTCAACTTCAGCACGCTGTCTAAAAAAAACCCCATTTTTAATTTTTTTCTTTTCTCGCGTTGCGTTCTCTTCACGCCCTTCTTTTAGCCAGAATACATTTCGTTAATAGTATTTGCCTTGGTTTTGAGTTTCAAGCCTCTAAAAATGCTCAAAAAAGAGCAAATGCCGATGGTGGGATTTGACGATTTTCGTGTGTGGCGTTTTTAAACTACTCTCAATGTCAAAGTATTCAAAAGAGAGTTTCGAAATTTTTTTATTGTGATATATATGCAAGTCAGTAAAACGGCATTTCATCTACTATTTATTATTCGTCGGTCCAATCTTTGTAAAAATCCCCAAACATGCCTCCGCGAACAACTGTGACCTAAACTGCGGATTTTTTTGTTAGTCGACTATATTTAGTTTTGTTTTTAAAATAATACCACGTGTAGAACCTTTCATTGCCTTTCATAGTATGTAAAGTTTGTGTCTTAATCACGTACGAGTACTAAGAAATAAATTATTAAACAGAGGAGGTTTTCACTGTTCGTTCAATTTCAGCACACTGTATAAAAAACATTTTTAATATTTTTCTTTTGTTTTTTGCTTTTGTTTTTTTACACCCTTATTTTACCCAGAATACATTCCGTTAGAGGTATACGCACTGGTTTTGAGTTTTAAGCCTTTAAATATGCTGAAAATAATTTGGTTCTGTTATCAACATGAATTTGGCATTAAAAATATAAAATTTCGCATTTAAAAATCTAGGTTTCCAATGGAGAGCGTATTTTACTCTAATGTTTTAAAATATTATACTTTGATATTTCTAACATAGTATAGATTATGTAGCGCATAGGGTTTAGGCTTGAGGCCCTCCAATCTAGGCACTGGCAGAAATTGTCGGAAAACCCGCTCCCGGCAGTTGCGATTTCATAGTGTTTAGACGTTTGAAATTGCTAACTTGATATTATACGCCTAACGACATTCATGTTTTTGATATGAGTATTTATTCAACGTCCCTTAGATTATTATAATAAAGAATAAAATATACAACTATAACCCATAAACCCACCATCAGCGTTTGCTCTTTTTTAGCACATTTAGAGGCTTAAAACTCAAAACTAGTCCATATAACTCTAACAGAATGTATTCTGGCTAAAAGAAAAGTGCAAAAAACGCAACGCGTAAAAAATAAAAAATAAATGTTTTTTTTTTCATTTTTTTTACAGTGTGCTGAAATGGAACGAAAAGTGAAAACATCCTCTGTTTCATAATTTATTTCTCAGTACTCGTACGTGATTAAGACACAGACTTTACATAATATGAAAGGCAATGAAAGGTTCTACACGTGGTATTATTTTAAAAACAAAACTAAACATAGTCGACTAACAAAAAATCCGCAGTTTAGGTCACAGTTGTTCGCGGAGGCATATTTGGGGATTTTTACAAAAATTGGATCGACGAATAATAAATAGTAGATGGAATGTCGTTTTTCTGACTTGCATATATATCACAATAAAAAAAAAGATCGAAACTCTCTTTTGAATAGTTTGACATTGAGAGAGGTTCAAAAACGCCACACACGAAAATCGTCAAATCCCATCATCGGCATTTGCTCTTTTTTTAGCATTTTTAGAGGCTTGAAACTCAAAACCAAGGCAAATACTATTAACGAAATGTATTCTGGCTAAAAGAAGGGTGTGAAAAGAACGCAACGCGAGAAAAAGAAAAAAATTAAAAATGGGTTTTTTTTTAGACAGCGTGCTGAAGTTAAACAAAAAGTGAAAACCCTCTCTGTTTCATAATTTATTTCTCAGTACTCGTACATGATAAAAACACAAACTTTGCTTAATTTGGAAGGCGATGAATTGTTTTACACGTGGTAATATTTTTAAAGCGATACTAAACATAGTCGACTCAAAATAAAATCCCCATTTTAGGTCACAGTTGTTCGCGGAGGCATGTTTGAGGATTTTTACAAAAATTGGAACGACGAATAATAAATAGTAGTTATAATGTTGGCTTACCTACATGCCTATATATCACACTAAAAAAATATAGACGTTCTCTTTTCAATACTTTGAGATCGAGAGTGATTCAAATACGCCACACACGACAATCGTCAAAACCTCGTAGTTCTTTCCCGCTTCTTTGAGATTTTTTTCTCAGGAACTAATATATATATATATATATATATATATACATATATAGGCCCCATTGGCCAGTCTGAGTCATCATCACATCGGCGCAAAGCATTTTTGATAAAATCAAATTCTTTGTTTGTAAGGGCGATGGGCGTCTCACTTACACAATTTTTACCTTTATCGCGAATTTCGAATGCCTCATGCAGTTCACTGCTTTTTTTTTGTCTTTATATTGTTGTCTTGCTTTCCTTTGTTTCGTTTTCCTCCTCTTTTTGTTCCGACTTCCTCTGAAGCCTTGTCCCCCTTCCCCGGTGATCAGACAGGGAGTCAAGAGGTCCGTCCAGTCACAAGGTCCAATAATGGGTTTCTTGACGCGTTCGACATCCTGACTCGTCAAACACAAGTCATAGAGATCCAGTGAGGGTTAAGAGGTCCGACGCGTCAAGAGATCCAACATGTTAAAAGATCCATGGCGAGTCAACGGATCCAACGCGTCAAGAGGTCCAGCGAGTCACGAAGTCTAACAATGGATCATTTGACGAGTCGGATCTTTTGACGAGTTGTACCTCTTGACTCGGAATTCCCATCCATCTCTGAAAAAGAAAAAGCGGGTGACGCGGAGCGCTGTTCAGAGACATTTATGACAACGACATAACATGGCAAGCTTTTTGAAAACCAAGGGCTACAGTAAGGTATATTTAATAAAAAGAAGAAACTTGTTTCGGAGTTTTTAGGAGGAATTAGGTTGAACTACTTTGGTTACTATTAGACCGTAGATCTTAAGGTGTTTATTTACGAAAGAAATCGGCGGATGTTTTGCTGTGTTTATTTTTTAAAGATATCTCGGTACTTAGGCGATCTGCTCCAAATGGACGCTAAAAAAACAGTGGTTATCGCCGAAAAAGTTTAATAAAAAGCGGAGAATTATCATTTAAGATGGGAGCGTTTCAACAAAAACAATCTCTAGCTAAAAAAATTTTAAGAAATTTGTGTTTTTTTGTTTGTAATAAATGTGTATGTAATGTGATACCAATGAATGTTTATCTGTGTTTTTAGCCGATTTTTATTTTGATACCGAAGCATGTCTATCACTGTTTTTCGTTTCACACCGGAAAGTATACGGCCTAGTTATTGCGTTACCATAATATATCATCTACGTCGGAAAGTCAGCTCTACTGTTTTGTCAAGTTGTCGAAAACTGCCTATATCATCTCTAATAATAGTTAACTACCGTATTTTGCGGACCGTAGCTCGCACCCGGTGTATAATCCGCAAAAGCGAATTTGGGGTAAAAAAAAAGTCTTCCTTTGATAGTCCTCACGCCGTGCATGAATAGTGACAGATGGGCCAGTTGGTACATGATCTCTTTTGACAAAATGCGCCGCAAGACAGGGACAGAGTAAGGGAGACAACACGAAGCGCTTTGTGTTGTCTTCCTTACTCTGTCCCTAACTTGCGGCGCATTTTGTCAAAGGACGCCGTGCATGGTACGCTCCTGGTGCCTTGTCCACGCGAAAATGTTCTCGTACACGGCACACCTTGACAAATGTCTGCTCTCTTATCTCACAAAGAATCTTGTATCATACATAAATCATCATTAACATAATCTCTCATTCACAAAATTCGTCACGTCTCGTCATAATGAAGGATCTTGAAAAGCAAAATTCCTGTGTAGTCCGTACCTGTAGATTGTCTGCCCCACGTAAATTTTTAACTTTCAAACATGTATAGTTCGCGGACCAAGTAGGAAAATACAGTAGCAACTAGACCACTATTTAAACGTCAGATTTAAGTTCACTTCACCTATAGTTGCTCTGATCACTAAACATCGCCATTATGAATTGCAATGATCAGTTTTACGCGCATGACGTCTATTAACAAGAAGTCAAATCAAAGTTGTTTTCCCTCCATGACACACTTTGGCTTGTTTTTATCCATAATAGTTTTAAACGCTCGCCGTTTGTTGGTTGGGATTAGACAAAGGTTTTGGAAGTTTTTTCGTAGTTGTGCTGTACGTTTATTCAGGGTTTTCTTTGGTAATTTATTAGTTAAAGAAATAATGTCTTCCTAGTGCCAAGAGAACAAATATTCTAAAACCATCGTACACCCTATTTTATTCCATCGACTGTTTGGTCCATATTGTATTATTCCTTAATTAGCGGCTATTGAAATAATTTAATGACATCAAAATGGTTTATCATCTGATCCAGAATACAAAATTGAGGTCGTCGACTAAAAGAATACGGTAATCTGAATATCTATGAATTCTGGCATTTATTTCATATTCCCCTAAAAGCCTACCAGTCACGGTTTTCTCTTTGTTTATAAAAAGTTTCAGCGTACAATATGACTAAGCTTAGTTTCAATCGACACCTACACACACGAAATATATTGGCAAAACTGCTTAACCACCGCGTAAAAACATTTTTTTTCTCTTGATATAAGTGCCTTATTTCCGAAGTACCCTTCGTCATCTCATTGCCGCTTCGCTCTCTGTCGGTTGATTATTTTGTATAGCAATCACCTACCAAGAGAATAAACACTTACACTTGGCCAAAGAGGGATCCTACAACGTCATAATCTGCCATGAAGACACGTCTATCCACTCGACCCGGCACAATGTATACAAACAAACCGGCTCTCCCAGAAGTAGTAAGTGTACTAGCGCGCACAGCACTCGCTCTCTTCTCCTCATCCTCTTATTACCGTCGTTTGAAGTGCCGTATGCCACACGTGCGGGGTCCTGCGATTTCGCGCCTCCATTTTCTACCCCCCCCCCTCCCCGCCTCCCTCTTCTCCCATTGCCTAAACTCGGGGTGCACTCCGGTCCCGAACGACACGGGGTTCGGAAATTGAAGCCCTGTCCCTAATTCCGCCATCCGCCCTTAGCATATATCGACCTGTCCCCCGTGCACTGCGCGCGTTTTCGCACGAGTGCTCTCGCAGCTTTCGTTCCCGCCACCTTCATGCGGCCCCTTCAGCCGTCAACTTATTTACAGGCACGACCGTGCTATTCAGTGTGTGTGTCTGTCTGTCTGTCTGCAAGCGTGGCGCCCCCAAGTGCCCTGCTTTGGAACGTTCGGTAAGGTCGAGGGAAGCGGGCGGGAGCCAGGCGGAAGTGACGTCAGACTTTCTTGCTTTCTTTCTTCTCTCTTTTTCTCTTCTTAATTTTTCTTTCTTTCTTTTGGTTTCCGGAGCTGGGCGCGAGTTGCACGCTCGTTTCGCTTTTAGTACCTCGGGGGAAGTCTGAATTATGTATTCATCGTCAGGGGCTGATTTCTCCTGGGACATTTTGCGTTTGTTCCCTGGCGACGTCATGTCGTTTTTGACTGAACCTTTTTTTTTCTTTTTTAATATTTGATGTTGTTACGAAGGATTCGCGGGTCTTCAATTCCGTTAAGCTCTGACTCCGGAACCCCTCTCTGGCGATCCGTTTTTCTCAAAGTACCCTAGTGTCACTTTTTTTTCATAAGTTCCTTCCTTCTCTTTTTACATGACCTTTTGCAGGTTAGGACCTGCGAGAGATGCGCTGCGTAGTATTCATTACCCACTTTTATTTTTTGTTTTATTTAACGAAGAAAGGCGGCGGGAATTTATCGCGGGATAGATAATAAAGCGACTTTGGTTATATATGCAAACGCGGAGCACATTTTTTAACATTGTTTGAGCGCAGATGCCGGGCCTTTAATGCACTACCGGAAGTTCTTGGCGCCCGCGTCCGAGATCCGAAGAAGAGCGAGTAAATCCTGACGGTTCCTCGCCTTTTTGTTACACTTTAGCAACACGTGCATAATAATGAATATTTCTCGCGTGTTGGACAAAACAGAATATAGTTTTCAAGCGCGTAGACTGGAATGGTGCCGGTCGTTATTTATCTGCTTGAATTTTGAACCGAGATTCCTCTCTTGGCGCATTTTTTAGAGCGCAGCTTTAAGGCGCCCGGTTCCGGCTGGAGCGGCGTGGCCGTCGCCGTCGGCGTAACAGCGCGTTGCATTATGGGACGTTTTCCACAATGATGTCACACAATACGTCACTTGTGACGTTGCGAGGGTCACGAGTGACGTCACGAGGGTCCCAAGTGACACCACGTCGGTCACGAGGGTTACGAGTGACGTCACGAGCTACGTCACGAGGGGGAAGCAGCGAGGGAGAGGCGGACGGGGAGGAAAATGAGGGGAAGAAGGAGAAGGAGAGGGTACGGAGGACGAGGAGGGGCATACCCTCCTCTCCGTACCCTCCCCTCCTCCTCCTCAAGAACTGCTTTCTAATTCGGCATTACAGGGAGTTGTAAACGTCTTGCATTTTTTCTTCTTTTTGCTGAGCGGAGCGCGTCGCACTATCGCACTCCTGAAATGAATGTAGCAATGCGTGACACGTGGCCTAGTGTACGTCTAATCTGAAATGTCAAAGAACAAGTTCTGCGTATAATGCGCAGTAGTATGTTGGTTCCGATATGATTCAATTGTTGAATTGGGACACATCAGACACGCGAGATACGAGCATAAGAAAAGAACTAGGCAGCCGAAACAGAGAGATGCAAATGTGAGCTGTGCAGACCTCGGCGGCCGTCGCACTTATATTGAAGCACGATTTTAATCTTCGCTATGACATCAAGAAACCGAACAACTTCCTTCACTTTTCTGCTACTTCCATTCTATTTTCTTCCCTCTACAGCGCGACGTGGTAGCTACCAATCAGTCTAGCGACTGCATTGTTGTCATCTTAAGAAAGCCCATTTCTTCTCTCTGGCATAAAAAAGCGTATATTCTCGGTCCATCATGGCGGTTTATGCAAAGGGTTGCGCTATACAGTATACTTACTAATGCTACAGACAGTAGTCATGTCTCAATAATGTGGATGCCTCCCCCTCCCCTTCCTTCCTTTTCCTCCAAAAAATCGTCTATGATGTCAGTCGTCCATAATAAAGAGACAAAAAAGTATGTATCTTCCCAGTTCGTACCTAAAAATACTCTTTATATAGACCTTTCCAATGAACACTCGACCCCAGGGGCAGCAAACCGTTTTCGAGCCCAGTCACTGGGTTTGAGGCTAGACTCTCTCCGGCGTCCCTGCTAACCCTAACCGAGAGGACTGTGATTTCGATAGGCACAGTTTCAAACAATGCTGGCGGCTAAATTCTCGTCTTTTCCCGCTGCATTTTGTGTTTCATGGTGCATGTATTTTCCCGAGGTCATTGAGAAAGCATTGTACCACATTTGAAAGAAGAAAAAAAAAAACAATAAAAAACCTATAAACTATTTTTGTTGGGTACGCGCGCGACAGAACGAATGCGACTTGAATGTATAGTTCTAGTTTTTGTGTGTTTTTTACGACAAGCTTTGACAGCTCCGCGCGATCCGCCGCATGACAAACGACAAAGCGCTTAGCTGTCAAAAATAAATGACAACAGAAGAGAGCCGAAAGGCATGCGTTTTTCACGCTCACAAATAACGTGTTTACCGATGGACAGGACACGGACATACAACTTAGAAAGTGTTAACATTCGAACAATATATTGTACGTACCACACGATGCAGCGTTATCCGAAAAGAATTTATTTGAGAAAGATCTCAAATAACACAGTCACAGTCGTTGACAGTCACACCTTGACGATCGGACGGAATCCAAGTTGACTTCGTTTTGGGGCACGTTTCGTGGAGAGCTTCCTTTTTCACAACAGCGCCAAGTCAAAGGAACGAACGCGACTGACCCGTTTCCCACCCCAACCCGGACAACTATTTTTGGAGATGACTGAGGATTCTACGCGGATTATCTCTGGGAGGGGGGAGAACATTGTTCGCAAAATCGCGTCGAGGGTCGTTCGACGTCCTTCACCTCCTTCGTTTCCTGTGAATGTCAAGCAGAAAAGCTTGAATGGCAGGCACTTACCAGCCTTATTTCTCACAATGGAAGTTAACACAAAAAGGGTACGCAGCACGTATAAAAAAAATTAAGTGGAAACTTTCAGGAGGGGCGAGAAAACGTCGAATGCAAAACCGCAAAAACACAGGTAGAGAACCGCGCTGAGCGGGTTTTCACAGTCCCAGAGAGTGACAGAAAATTTCTAGCTGATAGAGGGCGCGAGAGTCGCACTAGCCGCATCAGCATCAGCAACATGGCGGCGGCCTATGAGCGTTTTTTGGAAAGGTGTATAGAGGGGTGTTCATATTAAGGGGGTTCATATGAACTAGACACAATATGTATTTGCTTACGTGTAAACAATGTAGGCAGATAATAATATATGTATTTATAAACATGGTTCCGTGTTTTCGTGATGTGTTCTTTCGAATCGAAAGTTTTTTGTTGTTGTTTTCTTTTTTTCTTTTTTTTGTTGGGGGGGGGGGAGTCTTATTATTCCGCGCATATTCGATGTCGAACAAAAAAAAAATGAAATACGTTTACAAATCTCTGTAATGCGAAACTAGAGCGCAGCTCTTGTGGAGGAGCAGGGAAGAGTACGGAGGGGAGGGTACGCCCCTTCTCCTCCTCCGCACCTTCTCCTCCTCCTCTTTCCTTCTCCTCCTCCCCTCCTTCTCCTTTCCTCTTCTTCTCCTCCTGCCGCTGAATTTGTTTATGGGTGACGTGACACGAAGTCGTGACGTCATTTTTCCTGCTAAATTTAGCGGGGAAACGTCCCATAATGCAACGCAGGCGGTTACGCCGACGGCCGACCGCCGACGCCGATGCCGCTCAACCCGGAAACGGCCACCTAAGAGCTGCGCTCTAAAAGAGTCGGGGCTCCAGTCCACGCTGGGAAGGTGGTTGGACAGCGAAGCTGTGGTATCCCCTGCAACGATGGCCCACTGCACTATAGACCCTTTTCATGGCAAACGCCACCAGGTGGTGCTCCAGCCTTCCACATCCCAGAGAACTTCCGGTTGATATAATGAATGAACAAAGCCCACCCTAACACTGCTGCTTGAAATGTCGACGAAACGTTTAACCGGCAATTCCCCAGGTGAATGCCAAAAACTCGAAGAGCGAGATCTGTTAAAAAATTTATAATATTATTGTGAACCATTTTTGCCTCCTACAAGACGTTAAATTGTCCAGCCGAGGGCCCTCGTGAAATCTCCATCTTTAAAGTAGGTGTAGCATTTATGCTTTCTAGCACTGGTGTCATAAGTAAGCTCGACAGACTTTCAAAGAGAGAGTGACCGAAAGTCGCTTGGAACGCAGGAGGCAGTTCATGTTTGAAAACAGCCAAAGGGTCTATACCAAATGATTGACGAAAGAAAAGTAAATGCACTGCACCAATACTTTTTATATATGAAAGGCTAATGACGTCACTCCCCACGTCGCAAGCTGCCGTCGCCGCGGCAGCTTTCGCAACAGTAATCTTTACCGCGAAACGTATGCGCTGAGCGCCATGTGCTTCGCATTGTTACCAGGAGCGCCTTATCATCAATTATGTGGTTTCGGATGCTTGTTTTGTGCTTGCTCTTCATTGAAATGAATTCTGTGCTGTACGGTTGTATGCGTGATATGCACCTTCCGCGTCAATCACTGAAGATCTTTTGTTGTTGCTTTTTTGTCAGGACAACGACAAGAAGAAATTCCAGAAATCCGACCTGTGAGTCATATACAGATTCGCTGTGAAAAAATTGTTCCTACAACAGAGAAATGTGTGTCCCAGTAAATAAGAGTAACAACATTCAAAGCGTTATTCGGGTACTTCCACTTATCTTTGAAAAAAAAATGAAGTTTTGTTGAGGTGCATGCTTGTCAGTCGAGGGTGCCCTGATCTTTGGGCAGAACTCAAGGTTATTTGATCCAGTAAATTTTCCACGGTACATATGTGGCACTTTAAAAGAGGTGTGCGAAAAGAGAGCTTAAGTAAAGTGTGCAACAGGGCACCGAGCGTAGCGTGAACACATTTGTCCGATGGGAAGTTGCAGACCACAAATTCCTCATTAAAAAAAAGCAAAATTTTTTTTATTGGAAGTTGTCATTAGCCGAGATTTTTCCATGGAATGTAGTTAGCTCTCTAAGTGTTTGGCGAAGACTGATAAACGCGTGCATTTTTTGAATACCTACAAACAAGCTGTCGCTAAGCGACTTACGATCTTAACGATATTTCGGAGCCAACTGGTAGAAATGTCGAGCCACCCAGCTTCTCCTAACATTGCATTTTGACCTTATGGTCAAATTCACTTGATAAGAAGTGCATTAAAACATATATTCGCAAAAAAGTCTTATAATTCAAAGAAAATGTTTGTTGTTAGGTGCGACGTTTAGGTGAAACGTTATCTATTAGTTAACGGACGTTTTTTGTTTTTTTTACACCATCCATTTGTGCTTTTCTTAGCTTGGTAAATGCATAAGCAATGACAATCGCGAGAGATTCAAAACGCAAATCAGAATTCATACCTAGCAGCGTCAGCAAGTACACCTCTCTCGGAAACAGAGATGAGAGCCCGTGAAAGCTCTCTCGACACAAATATTTTCCGATGTCAGCAGTTAACGAAGGCGAGGATGAGGAATCGTTACCTTCGCGGGAAATGGAGGACGTGGGAACACGTCGGCACCGAGGAAAAAGAAGAGAGAGAGGAAGAGAAAACTGTGGTACGTGCGGTTTTTGTTTCGAGCTTTGGATTGGATTTTGGTATTTGCGTTGTTAGCACCCAAAGAAAAAAGAAAGAAAGAAAAGGGCTGAAACGTGCAACACCTTAATAATTGCAACAGCTCTGTAAGCCGTGCTTCATTTTTGAAAGACCTGATATGAACTTGATCGAGGTCAAACAATAGTTAGGTACGACTTTATACCTACCAGAGAAATTAACGCGATGGTCGAAAAATTAACACAATTCTTGTGATGAACAAATTTGTCCCTCATGAGAATTGCTAATAAAGTTGCGAACAAGAAATAATAAAAAACAGTTTCGGTTGGGCTCTTTGTTTCTTTCTTAAATAACGATCCTTATATTAAAGATCTGAGGCCAGATTCCCGAAACTTTCTTACGACAAAAAAAAAAAGTTAGTAAATTTATATTACGATAAAGTTACGAACTTTTGAGTATTCCCAAAGCAAAATGTTCGTAAATTTTGCGTAAGTTACGACGAAATCCGTAACTAGCGCAAAACTTACGAGCATTTTGCTTCGGGAACTTTCAAAAGTTCGTAACTTCGTAACTTTCTGGAATCTGGCCTCTGGCAAAGTTATCGGGACTATCCCGATTATGCTTTAACTATTCCGCGTTTCATTTTAAGCTTGAGCATAGCAGAAGCTTCAAGAGCGAAGCTTTTAGCGTTCCTGCCGAGCAAGCGCACTCGTGCATTACATTGTACAGGGGCAACCTGCCCGTGTCTATAACTCCAGCTTTGATCGTTCACAACCTCAACGAAACAAAAAGAGCCGCCCCGTGGACAAATGTCTGAAACGAAGTAAAGCGGAGTTTGCGTCTAATCAATTGTGCAGCGAAAACTGCCGTTCTTTTGGGTTTTTTTTTTGCGCATAAGGTATGAAACGAGGGAATATAGATTAAAGCAACGAGGTGGTAGTTATAATTATCGAGGTCAATTTACCGGTGAGCTTGGCAGCGCTCTCTGGAGATTGAATTTCCCACTACTTAGACGGAAATGTCAAAATTGGGAATAGAAAACGTGCTTGCATCTGACATAAAATATCCTCATTGAAGAAAAACAAATTATCTGTCAGACAAACTTTGCTAAGCACTTGCTTGAGGAAATCCCCTCTGCAAATGCAAATGCGCGCTATCATAACGCAACACGAAGTCAGTTAGAGGATCTATAAAACGATTTTTCTACTTTCGCTAAATACTACTTAAAATCACTCCCTAAGGTAAATAAACTTGCCTTGGATTTCACTTCTAATCAATGGCAGTCGCCAAAAAAAATATCGAGCGATATGAACATTGTTTGTCCCCTCAACTCGGAGTCAGAACAATCGGCCACGTTTCCTGGTGCCTATTTTATGTCGCCAACGTTAATCATACCCGCGCGCTTGGGTTAGCAAAGCAGAAAACGCCTGCTAAGTTCAAGGAATTGTTAAAGTTCGGCTACTTTCATCCCCGTAGTAGTTCGACAACACCCACTTCCCGAGTGTCCGCCGAGGCATTGAGTGTTACGAGCCGAACTCGAGTTCTCACGCAGTTCTCGTGTCCAATCCATGAGCCGCACTCGACTGTTCTTATGCGGGTGGTTTTGATCCCACAATTACATCATCAAGCTTTCCGAAGGAAAGACTGAAATAAATAGTCCCCTTTTATCCTCTCAATTTAACTGCGCAAAGAAGCTTCCGAATCAGTGGCATTTTGTGCGATTATACTTGGGCCAGACTAGGACGAGGACGCCTCTGAAAAGTAATGAATATTCAAACCCGATATCGTTTCATGACCCCTTTAAGCCAAGAAGCGATGTGCACCTTCCGGACATTCTCGTTAGTTCTGAAATCACAAAATTGTACACCGGGGAAGCGCCGTTTGTCCGAAATACACAACGGTACTGATGATTCGAAATGGCGCAGTATTAGTATAATTATTCAGATGCAAATAAAACATAGTTATAAAAACCTCAAAACTAGCGAACTGCTATCTTGAGGCTCATTCTGTTCCGGAAACCCCACTAACTTTGCGCGGACATAGTGCTGATTTAGTGATTCTTTCTTACCGGTTTTAAACGAGTGTTATTATTTTTTATGGGTGTAGAAAAAAAGAAATCTTGACAGCGCGTGGAGGGACAGTTGTGACTGGTTTCTGTGAAGCATTCTCATTTCGCATGCGTGGGACGTCATAAGGATGTGGCAAAATGATTCTGATAGGGCTGACATATTAGCGAGTTTTAAAATAGCGTACGGAAAGAAATAGCGCCGTCGCAAATGCGCATGCGCTGAGCCCAAATCGCGTTTTGAGTTGGCGCGTAGCGACGACTATATTTATTCACGTACGTAAGCTTTTGCGAGCGCTATTCTTGAACTCCCTATTCTCATATTGGGTGATGAACCCAAAGAATACCACCGAAACACCAACCAAACTCTTCCCCAATGCTGGAAGCCTCCTCTTTCTTGGTTAAAGTAACCTACGATTCCAGATGCAGATCAAATGAACTGAAGTGGTTGCAACAACCGCTGGACGAGGCAGCCCTTGAGCACGGAATCTCATGAGATTGGTCGCGATGCGGAAAATTCTGAAGGTAATGTAGAAGTAGGGGAGGACACAAAAAATAACGATAGGAGCGCTGACCAGTCATCGCTGCGCGACACTTTTAGCCCAAGCTTCTTACATGACTCTGTACTTGGAGATCACGAGAACGGCATATTATACCTTTTGAGCCTACGGTGTAGGTACGCCACAGCGAACGAGAAAACTGAAAAGTAGAACGGGTTAGTCCGGAAAGCCCATTCTGCGTAGGAAGAATGGCCATCTCAATCATGCTCACTGTCGCTGCGAGCTTGGTGTGTTTTGGCAAAATCGTTATTTCAACCTCGCCCTTGGATGAATGCCAAACAGATCCTTTTATTGTGGCTATCACCATTTTGAATACCACAGCGCCATCTAGCGAGCATCAGGTTCCGCGGCAATGCTGAGTGGTTAGAAACGTTGTCGAGAGTGCTCTTTGGGGAGCCGTTCCTACTTTGCGTGTGCTGGTTAAGTGCTCTAAAATGTTAGGTATCCGACTTAGGGCACGTCTTGTGCTCTTGTCTGCTCAGTTGGCATTTTTAAAATCCCTGGAACGTTTTTTGCCCCAAATTCCGGCATGCGCCAGTGCGGTGATGCCGAGAACAGCGATATTGAACGCGCCACCGAAATATTGTATCAGCTAACAGCAGACGAATTTTCCTCCAAAGTTTTGTCGTTCTAAATACAGTACGCCAACAATATTTTTGGCGTTTAGTGGAAATATAATGTAAACAAGGACGCGCAAAATAAAAGCATTGCTGGAAATAATCGGAGTCAGCTCCCTGCGGAGTTCAGATGTCTATAAAAGTTTTAATTAGAAATCCCGTGTCGACAAATGTGTCCTTTACCAAGAGCCATCTCTCTGCGTCATCACTCTCTGAATCTTAGTGTCGCTAAAAGTATTTGAAACTTTTATTAAGCACAATAATTAACAAGGAATGAATGGTGGTTGAGGTTCGTCTGTAAGTCCCTCAAAATAACACGCTCTTTTTTTGTACACATTCAGCCACACAAAGCTCACTTTGTTCAAATGTCACAATCGGCATTACACAAACAATAATTTGCGAAGAAATAGCCACAGTGGTTGGGCTACACCATTGGACCCTGCTCGAGCATGTGAAATTGATTTTGTTATTTTTCCTCTTCAGCTGACACTGACACTACTTGTTTCACATGCTCAAAGGTCTTACGCAGGTACACTGTACGCAGCATTGGCGTTGGTCGAAAGCTAATTTGATACACGAAAGCACGAAAACCCCGAACAAGTAGATTTAGCAAAGGACTTGCAAACCACACGCCACCTTGTCGTCGGAGGAATCAGAAACATACGACGAAGTCACATGAGAAGGTCCGTGACCTGGATTGTGTCCCACTTTCTGAATAAAAAATAAAAATATCTCACTTCACTATCTGCTGAACGTCACGCAAACTTCGGCAGTTACCTTTACTTTTAGTGGCGGCACGTAGTCAACTCTTCGCAAGCGTCGTCGTGGGACTACAACCTGCAAATAATAGCAACCGAAAAGTTACGAGCTGAAACAGCGATTATCACGAGAAAACTTGCACTCACCTTGCGAATGTAGCCCATGTTCATTGACGAAATGTTCCGAGCCCACTTGAGAGGGTGGCGTTGGGGAAACGTCTTTTCGGTTTATGGAGGCAAACCAACTGCCGCCGGAAGTCTTGGTCATTTGGAAAGCGATGGAGTTTGAAGATATTGCAACCGCAGTTGCCTTATCGGATCCCGTACGCAATACAGATGTCATCGGATAATACTCCGCGTTTTCGGTTGTTATTCGTGCAGCCTATTACGTGTCCCCATGACCAGGAGATTGTCCTCGTTGAATCCGCAAGCTCCAACTAAATCTAAAGTAAAAAAAAAAAGAATAGAAGGAACTTTTTGAAGGAAAAGAGCGAACTTGGAGCAATACACACATATAAGGCGTACATCCGGGCCTTCCGCTCGTTCCTAACTACCCAGCAAGGAGGTAAGCGGGGGCAGCCCTTTCCCCTTTTTCGCCTTACTCTCTTTCAGTAAAACAATCTATATCCGACTATGACTGGCCCTGCGCTTAACGTGAGGTAAACAAGACACGCAGAACTTCTTTCTATCAGAGCCAGCCAAAACCTCCAAATGCGTGAATTCAAAACGCCTATACACTTCGTTTTGCAGCCATATATATGTATACAAATGGTTTGAAGCTTTCTTGCAGCCTCTGCTGCCTTGTTCGTACCGTTTTACATGTTTTAAACGATGGTAATGCCTTCCAGTTCTGATGTATAGTACCCGAAGTGATAAATGAAGTCTCAATTTGCGGGCGCAACCTTTCTTAAAGGCTGCTTCACGCACACTTGCGTTTGGTTGCAACCGAATGCGCTGTGCATCATTTGTGCATTGCTTTAGACAAAGTGACTCACTAGCGCCACATACCGGGCAGCCTGGGAACACTTTCGATTTGCGTATAGTTCCCAGTTTTTTGTAATGTAATAATTGAAAATTTTACATCTTCGACAGCAACTGAACTTGTGGCAATCCGTGTAGCTGCTGACTACATCAATACTCAAAATCTCCCAAACTGTACAATGTTTGTGGACTCTAAATCTGCTCTAAACGCTCTGTTGCAAATAAAACGTGATAGCCCGAACTCAAAGTTAGGCCATGATATTCTACAGCGTTGCAACAACATCATGACTCAGGGACATAACATTGTGTTAGAGTGGATTCCTGGTCAAAGTGGGATACCCGGGAACATCTATGCGTACATGGCTGTTAGGGAGGCTCCGGCAAGCTAAGTCGACCTTGAAATTTCCTCTATCTGATCGCATTCCAACTACACAATTCCAAAAGATTGGTGAAGATATTTCATCAGTGTTATGAAGAGATTCATGCTATTATTACACATACTTAAAAAAATATTGACCCAGATATAAAATTTCGAATTCCGAGAAACTTGAATAGAGAAGATGAAACTGTGATACACAGGCTACGCCTCAATGTTACATACACAAGGAAATATATTAATTTGATTGGTCGAATTGACTCACCCATTTGGCCAATATATTCGGTACTTCATGATATCAGACATATCTTGTGCAGTTGTATACAATACTTATCACCAAAAACACTAATTCAAGCTTGAAATATAAAACATGATGAAATCAATAAAATTACTCATATATTAGGTCAAAAAAGTTAGGGCGCAAGCAAGCTGGTGAAGGTTTAACATAATTCAAGACAAACCGCCGAGACGAGAAAAGACAAAGGACAACACAACACACAGGATGTGTTGTGTTGTGTGTGTTCTGTTGTCCTTCGTCTCTTCCTCAGTCTCGGAGGTTTGTCTTAAATCATTCTAGGCCCTTGGACATCAGCCGATATTCAAAATAAGGTCATCAACGCCCTTCGACGATTGCTGCGAGACACTGGTGTAAAGGGCGAAGAGTGAAATGAACTGAACTGACTGCTATTTATGTGTGCTGACAATTTCCTAGTGCCGTACACAGTGTGTATATTCTATATGTTTCAGGAGGGACATGGGGCTACAAAAGGACTGATTTTGTTTCTCTCTACTAGTCGTTCATTGAAAATACTCTAAACTTTTGTGAAAATAGCGTATATTGTGCTTTTGTTTGGATTTATAGTATCTCTTCTCTTTTTGCTTATCTCCCTTCTGTTTTATCTAGTCCCTGACCCTACTCCACTCCTTCATTTCTTTGCGAAATAGCAAATCAGCTAAAAATGCAAGTTGACCTCTTCGTGTATGCAAATAAAAAAACCTTCTTTCTAAGCGACTATTTCTTGTAGAGAGCATGTACATTTGGTCTCTCAAATACTGTAAAGCCTTCACTGTAATTAAATACAGTTCAAGGGTTACCAGATAGATGCCGCAAGCGTACCAGGGTGTTTTTTAGCCGTAAGGCCCCGCAAGGCTGCACGGCAAGCACGGTTGAAAGGAAATGCGAGTGTGCGAACCGGATTTCGGCAGTACGGAGGCTCGCAAAATGATGACAAAAGACTCGTATCAAATCTCGTTTGTGACGCTCGAGTCTTTATCTTTCGTTCGGCAGGCCATACCACTGATAATTCAGCAACGCCACGTGACTCGGCGTCTGAAATGGACGCCCAGATTCATTGCCGATCCAATCAGCCTACGCTTCTCCCAAGAAGACAGGGAGGGTGGGCTCCGCTCGCTTTTAATTGGGAACGTTACGTGTTGCCTACCGGGTGGGCTAGAAAATATACTGCGATGAGAAAAAGGCATCGATCCCGGGGGACGCATTTGTTTCCAGGCTGCTTCAACGTCACCTTCTCCTCCTTTCCTCGTGTTCTCTTTTTCTTTTCACATTGTTTCTGACGTTCTTTTATTGTTAACGTGCCCCTAACACGTGTTTTCTTTTATGAGTAGTTTATTTTAGTTTTACAACCGCGTTTGTGTTTTTGCGTAATTTGTCGGAGCCCGCGGCCGGTGTCCCCGCTTTCGAGACCGCTTGGCTCGTTGCAGGAATTTTTCGATAACCCCCGGAGAGTTGAACCGAACCCTCACTTTAATTACAGGAAGCCACGAATGCCGGATTTGCGAGCGCCGACGAATTTTTTCACGGGTACTCGACGTCGGTGCCTCGTTGCTCCTGACTGAGCTTCCCTCTTGTCCGTCGGGTTACAATCTTGGATCTTCAAGAGCGGCGCGCTACATTGTACTCTCTTTGATGTTGTTTAGTACGGTCGTTAGGCGCCCAGAACCTTGATATTTTTTTCCTAATTGAAAGTTTGCGTCGTTTATCTGCCTTTATTGCGTTAATCACCCCTTTGATGAAAAGTATATTCAAAACGTGACATTGCACGCAGAGGTTAAACGTAATTAGTGGAATGTGATCTTGAACGCAGCGCAAAGCTGATAATACGCGCGGCGGAACATTATCTTAAGATGCCGCGGGCTGGCCCGGTACGCTTTATGGTCTCGTCCACATTGAATGGAACGGAATTTGAAGTGATATAAACTGCAGTTTTACAGTCTTACGGTAGTCGGGCGGACAATGCTGCGTGGTTCTATTTTAAAGTAAGAATTCTTTTTCAAATAAAGTAGTCACTAATTTGCTGGTGCGTAAAGTGAAAAAAAATCGCATTTGCTTTTTGTTGTTTATGGCGACTGTCCGTTTAAAAAAACTCACGGAGTGGTCATTATGTTCACACTTCTGCACTTGCAAATCTGTCCTTCGGGGTTCTCAATGGTCAGTATCGCAACCTCATTGCCTGCGGAGCGACACTGCCTACGTTACTCAAGAACTGTTAGGGACTACGGCGAGCAAGCGCAACAAAATGCGTCGTTGGCGTACCGTGCCGCAAATGAAGGGCACGCCAAACAAAAAGAGCAACATAGAAAGCGCACCGATAACACGCGACAATGCGGCAGCCAAACGAGCGCCGTCATTGGTTGAGATCGGGGGGAAATAAAAACAGGTGGGCGAATTTGGCAGGTAGATAGACGCACAGGGTGCGCAAGGACCGGACGAACTTGTACTCCGGATAGCTCTCTTGTTTCGTACGTTTACATTCAATTTTTTGTACATTTTACCAATACACTCTAAAAAAGTCCGTTGCGTCTACTTTCCCGCACAACACTCGTAGAGCCAATCACCGCAGCTTACGGAGGCAGCTCAGAGAATGACGATGCCGAAACATATGTTTAGGCCAAAAAACGCAGTCCGAGTTGTGACATTAGGCAATGCAAAACGTTAGATTGCAATGCTTAATTTCAAAACTAAGACTGCGTTTTGGAGCGCAGCTCTTGGGCGCCCGTTTCCGGCTTGAGCGGCGTCGGCGTCGCAGCCGCCGTCGCCGTCGGCGTAACCGCGCGGTGCACGATGGGTAAATTTCCCCGCTAAATTTAGCGGAAAATTATCCCCGCTAAATCTAGCGGAAAATTTTCCCCGCTAAATTTAGCGGAAATATTTTCCCGCTAATTCTAGCCGAAAATTTTCCCTGCTAAATCTAGCGGAAAATTTTCCCCGCTAAATCCACCGAAAATTTTCCCCGCTAAATTTAGCGGGAAATTTTCCCCGCTAAATCTAGCGGAAAATTTTCCCCGCTAGCGGAAAATTTTCTCCGCCCCCACCCCTCGAAATCACGTGACCCCCCCCCCTCTCCCGAGGTCACGTGACCCGAATTAGAGCTCCGCTTTAATTCGGCGTTACAGGGAGTTGTAAACGACTTTTTTTTTTTGTCTAAACATATGCCATGGGCATCGTCATTCGCTCAGCTGCCTCCGTAAGTTGCAGTGATTGGCTCTCCGAGTGTTGTGCGAGAAATTAGACGCACGGGATTTTTTTAGAGTGTAGCCCATCAATAGTTAATGGGCTTTCGGATGGCAACACTCTCGAGCGATTTCCGAGGGTATTTGACAGACAGGGACATGTCAATTTGCTGTCAGAACGCTACGTGTCACGCGAGAATCAATGCGAAGAACGAGCGTCAGCGACCAATAGCCGCCCCGAAATAAGCCGCCGAGACAAAAGCCCGATATCAGGCGCAGGACAGCGCTAATGACCGCCTGGGACCCGAAACCCATTAGCGGAGCTGAATCTCTTCTTTCCCGTGCCGCGCGTTTTTGATGGTGGCCGCGTGAGTGTTTTCATTCTTTTGCGCGTGAGGACAAATGTTGGAACGTTCTGTCACCGCCGTTTGACTTTTCTAAATTTACGATTCGCTACGCACAATTTCATAATCGACAGATTAATGATGGCAGCCAGTGCGGGACTACGGGGGAAAATCGGTCACGAATACGTCAGCCATTATGCCATACGCTGCTTCGGGACTCTGCGTAGTATTATTTTCTTCTTACTGCTTCCTTTATCTCGTGACCTAGACGACTATATGTCCATTCTTATGATTAGCTCTGAAAGCGTTTCATCGGATGCGCTTAAACGAAAACGAAACAAAAATTGGGTGTGTCTGAGCTTATTACAGCATGTTGCCATTTTATGTGAGAACATACTGATTCAGTTATAAGAAGGTCCGCAAACATATACTCCGTCTCACTTTTTAGTGCGACCGCAGCCCAGCGCGCGATGGAGCCAATCAAGCTGCGTTAAAAGTGCATCGTCACGGCGCTCGTCGCATTTGCGCGTTTGTTATCATCGACTAAACCAATCGCACAACACACAGTGAATGCGCTGTTTTGCACGTCATGGGTTTAGCCGTTGACAGCAAATCTCCAAAGACAATGAGCGCAGTGACGGTGCACGTTTGGCGCGGTTTGATTGGTTGCGTCAAATCATAGCGTCCGCTGTGGTGAGACATAAAGGAAAACGGAGGATTTTCTCAATATGCAAGAAAAGGGGTCATGTACGCACGAACAAAAAATTGCGGTGACTTAGCTCAGCTATGCCAGGATATACGTAGCGTGAGCTTATGCGCACAAAATGAGAGGCGCTATCACGCGGCTCCGGTGCAGCGTCAGACTTGGCTACTGCGCAACGGAGGCAGATAGCTGGGCACGCGGCGGCGCCAGTGCGTCTGCCGCGGCTATGATGTCACTCCTCTGGAATGCGCAGACCGGCGAGGCGCGCGCGGTACCGGCGGAGCGCGCGGCGGCCGTGGCTCCGGCGCGTCAGCTATGCGCCATGTGACGTCACTGCTCCTCGCGCATACGCAGACCGGCGAGGCGCGCGCGGCGGCGGCGGAGCGCGTGGCGGCGGCGTCTCCGGCGCGCCAGCTGTGCACCGTGTGACGTCACTGCTCCTCGCGCTTGCGCAGCACGGAGCGTGGCTCATTATGCGAGCCACGCGAAACTGCTCAACCTCGGCCAGTGTAACTCACGCTACAAAAACACCGCCGTCATACTAAGTACAGAGTGCACACCTAACGTCTATATGCCCCTGTAACTATTGTACTGTATTACCTCTTTTTTATTAACGTAGTGGCACTGTTGTTAGTATCCCCCTGCTACTGGACACGTTGCACGTAGTGTGTGTATGGTGAGGGTTCTATGCATTTCTGATATCCGACTGCAGAAACAAAATTGCATGTAAAAGCGCTCCATTGTATGAAAATGCATATACGCCTCGCGACCTCGATATGCATTTTAATAAGGAAAGACGTCGAAACATGTGATAAGGAAGATACATTCGAGAACAATGGGCTTTCTCCCGCTCGAGTCGGGTGACGCCAATGCTTTGCATACATAAAAGCAGCAGCTTTTATATATGTAAAACATTACTGTAAACGACTTAATTTTAGCGAGGACCTTATTTTCGTGGATTTCAAGAATCGCCTAAAATTCCTGAAAATAGGTCCTGCGAACAATTCCGGTAAAAAATAAATACATTGGAATCTATATTGAGATCCCACCACGTCGCGAAAATTAGAACCCACGATTTATTCCAAAACTTCAGCTTTGACCTAAATCGTGAAATATTGAGCCAGCGAAAAATAAGTCGTTTACAGTATATATCTAGATTTAACCTTAGCAAAGAATCTTACCAAAATTGTAATGGAACTTATTAGTGTATATCATAGTGATCACAGAGCAATCATCCCAACCGTTTCAAAATGATGTATATATACTGTAAATAAACATTCGGTGAAGTGCTTTTGTGGGTGTCTTGGTTAATCATGTGTTGGCGCTCTACAGCATCGCTGGCCGACCACCTTCACACAGTGGAATGGCTCACAATTTTTTTCCAACGTCCAAGGGTATTTGTGTTTTACGTATGTTTAGGCAGCCGGACGTTAATCAGCCTGAATGACCGACTTGTCTCCCGTCTGTAGATGAGAAATTTAGCGAGTGCAGTACAACCGCTAGCATGGGGGTCTTTAAAGTGCACCACGCAGTAGCGATACACGACCGCACGCCGGTACGATGCTCATCCAGATCTAAACGGGCAGGGATGAGGATTGAATCTGGAATATCTGGGTTCTGCAACGCGAATTCTCGCTCCTCGTGCTCCGAACTGCGGTGCATTAACACACTGGGCCACAAATCGCCCTTTCAGCGGCCATTTGCATTGTAGAAAGCAGCGTCGAGCTCGTGAGTCTACTTATATGTTTTGGATGATCACGTGCGGGCTATCAGGGACGGCCAATTTATTTCGAACTAACCGAGTATAAATAAAATATAACCAGGAAAACGGCTCTTCTTGTTCATCGTTCGATGCCAGGAACTTTTTTTGCGGGCGTACGAAATCGCAAAGTTGGACATCATTAAAGTTGGCTTTGTAAGTAAAAATGGCAGAGAAAGCTCTCAGCGAATGGTTTACACCAAGTGCGGCCTGACAAACTGAAGCTCAGACAGTCTAGACAGGCGGGACTTTGAGTACATCCTCAGACGTCCCAACCGGAAATGACGTGCCCTTCCTTCCTGGCGCACACTTCCGTTTTAACGCTCCGTCTGCTCCTGTTTTGCTACAACCTCGTTTGTTTTCGCTTGCTCGCTTGTTTATCACTAATTGCCCCCAATGTTCGTGCGTGCGTTCGTGGGTGTTTGTGAGAAATCGAGTGATTCGCGCCTTTCGAAAGAGGAAACTAGCGTCAACTGTAGCAAAGGTCGACTTTCTAGCAGACGGCACTCGACGCGTGAATAGCTCTTCTAACGGCCTCTCATCGATACGCACTGCTCGGTGTTTTAGTACAGAACACCTCCGACAGTTCTGTATTAACTTTACATATTTTGTTAGTTTTGTGAGTAAACGTTTAAATGTGAAGAGGTATTTGGATGGGACTCAGCTTCAAGTATAGTTTGCATGTTATACACACGCAGAAACATCACACACACGCACACACAACACACACACGAATACGTAGTAATGAAGAGCACTGGTGTTGAAGTGAAGAGCAAAAACAAAAGAGAAAAACAAAGAGCATAGTTAGGTGATTTATAATCAGCTCCTACGTCAAGAAACTTGTCTAAAAACGTAACGTCATAAAGAGCTTTTCTTTTGGGCGTGTCAACGTGTGGCGTGTCAAAAAGACGTGTCAGAAACACGTCTTTCTGATGTGTTTCTGATGTGGAAGTCTTCTAAGTAAAGCTAGGAAGTAGACTTTTGCAGTTCGCGAATGGCACGCTAATCGTATACGCGCACAAAAATTACGAATTAGCCATAATGGCAATACCAGATATTTATAAACGTTTACATTGGTACCGAAATAACGTACCTTATTATAAACGACCCGAAAAAGCACATATTATACTTTAAAAACACAAAAAACTGCGAAAATATCGGTAAAATTGCACGAAACAAATTGCAATAACTGCTCATCTACATCATTACAATACGTAACGTCAAATATTTAGGAACATTTACAACCATCTTAAACTGAATTTTTCATATCGAGAAGGTTTGTTGAAACCAACAGTAGCAATGGCACAGATGTATCACATCCAATATGTTATTCCACGTTCAGAACTCATAATGATCTATGACTTATTAGGAAAATCAACGCTACAGTATGGTATAACAGTTTATTAACACTGTGCCCAAAATCAACAGCAAAAAATATAATGAATTCAAAAAAGAATCATGAGAAATATTGACTACAAGAGTGGACAGACAGGTGTTGCAGAATATATGCACAAAGAACTTGGAATGCTGCTCAAACAATATCAAGCAATATATGGCAAATATTATAAATATATTTTAACAAAAAGAAAGCTATTAAGCAAAGAGTATTAACACCAAATGGAAAGTATTTAGAGCCCTTTATAAAATTCAAAATACGGAGAGGTGACAAAAATATTTCGTGCCAGAGATATTTGATGAGTTAATCGAAGAGATCCTTAATATAAAGTCTCATAAAACCATTAAAGTGTCAACAAAAAATGGATAATCAAAAACGAACAAGGCAAAATAAAAGAAATGAGACGTTTACAATTCCCTGTAATGTCGAATTAGAGAGCAGCTCTTGAGGAGGAGGAGGGGAGGAACGGTGAGGAGGGTATGCCCCTCCTCCTCCGCACCCTCTCCTCCTCCCTCCTTGTTTCCTTCCCTCCCCTTCCACCTTCTCCTCTCTCCCTCTCCTCCATCTTTCTCATCCCTCTCCTTAATTCTCCTCCTCTCTTTCTCTTTCCCTCCTCCCTCGTGACCCTAATGACCCTCGTGACGTCACTCGTGAAGGCCTCGTGAAGGTCGTGACCTTCGTCGTGACCTTCACGAGTGACCTTCGTGACGTCACTCGTGACGTCACGTGTGAAGTCATTATGGGAAACGTCCCATAATGCAACGCGTGGTTACGACGACGGCGACGGCGACGGCGCTCAAGCCAGAAAAGGGCGCCTAAGAGCTGCGCTTTAAGAAAACATACTAGGAAAAAAGTCGCACCTTATATATTGCCTGAAATGCAATATTTAAGGTGAGATCGTCTTAACGGATATAGAAGACATGAAACCGTCGTTTCAGGGAGTGAAGACGAACCCTTGTTGTTATCAATAATTTCGCTGCATCGAGCGGGGAAACTGGGTGGATAGGTCACGTGGCGTCAATTGTATTCTAGATTTAGCGGGGAAATTAATTGGTGTGTAGGTCACGTGGAATCATGGCACGTGACGTGAATTTTCCCGTTACATTTAGCGGGGAAAGAGGATTGGTGTACAGGAGACGTGAAGCCAGGTCACGTGACATGGATTGACGTCACGTGCCCTAAACACCAATTTAGTTTCCCCGCTAAATTTAGCGGGAAATACATAGAGAGACGGACGGACGGACAAAAATTTGGGATCGAGGGCTCCGCCACATACTAGGAAGAAAGTTATTTAAGGGGATCTTTTAAAATGGTATTTCTCAGCGGATCAAAAACAGCGTCCGCACAAACCGATGTGGCTTCACCAAACCGACAGTATGCGCAGCTAAGTGTAGGTACATCACTCGTTTCTGTGCTTTTGTCGCTGCGAATAGTGGCAACAATATGAAATATCACCAAAATAATGTTGTTTTTTGTAATATTGTTGAACATCAAAATTTTGTTCTCGTTAGGTTAACTCGTTTTCCCCTGTACCACCACTACCACGTTCCACACACAAGCCTTATTAGTTTATGTTTATGTAAAAACTAGCTTGTAAAATGTAAAAAAAAAATTAATAAATTGTATTGCATTGTAGGAACAAACATCACTTCGCTTCGCTTTTATTTGACTTTTTTACACTTTGTGTGGCATATTATAAACCTCCATAAAAAAAAGGCAGTGTCTATCAAATGACCGGCCGGGTCTGGACGGTGTCACTCGTCGCAGCCATTTTGCTCCACTGTCGTGGCTGTAACGTCGAAAGGAAAAGAAGGAACATCAAAGGCGCGATTTCGTTGAAGTTTAATGGACTGCGGGTCATTTATTACCCAATCGTAATTCACTCGATGCGCGATTACTAGGGCGGGAAGCGCAGTTTCCGGTATGTCTAGAAACGGACATGCATTAGATGGGGTCGTACTGGCGTGCGCTCGTGTGATCACTGCCATAGCGATACAAGTTCAAGACAAAGATTTGCAATTGTCTTGAAATGAATGCCGAGTTCGTTTGCCAGGTCGGAGCAACGAGTTGCTCATAGTTCTGTGCGGTGATGTCGACGTCCAGGATCCCAAGAACTTGTCATTCCCGCAGTTCATGTATGAATAATTCAAACTTGTCATTCGAAATCGACCAGGCATGTCCACGACGGGGAGCAAGAGTTGAATAGACATGGTCTTTTCAAGATACGCAGATCACTCGGACGTGGAAAGTCATAAATTTCGTAAATTACGTGTACTTCAGCTACCACAAGGTTTGACTCGCAATCCAAAAGCACAAAGACTTTAAGGGGGCACTCGCACTCTCGGAAGAAGCAAAAAGTCATGAAAACTTGTCATTAAAGCATGTTCATTACATACTCGGCTTCTGAATGAGTTTGAACTTCTCTCAATCATTTTGATACCCCAGGGGAGCACATTAGCGTGTCGTGCGTTCAACGCATTCGAAACCGCCCAAACTTCCTTGTAATTAATCATAACAAATTATTACGTACGCAAATGCACGCACAATACATTCTGTTCTCGGGTATACCAAGACAAATTTAACTTTCCTTGTTGTTGTTGTTGTTTTCCGTCAGCGTCACAAGCTCAACTTTGTTTTGAACATAAAAAATGTAAGGTTAATTCAAGCATTCGTTCCTTATTTTTATACATTTTTACTAACATTTCTTACAATCCAATGTCTCGCAGCAAACTGGCAGACACAATTCGACTAGAAGTCTAAAAAAGACAAATCCAGCAAGAAGCGAAATGGAAAGCTAGGAATTCGCTGTGGAAAAGGAAACCTTTGAGAGAGCGACCAGGATCTTGAAAGGTGAGTCTTTACTCGCTCTCTTTTTTGTCACCGCCATCGGGGTTCCTGCGAAGCGTGCAACGTCGCACCGCCGCCGACGGTAGCAAAATGCGATTCTTCTTAGTCGGTTTATTTTTTTTTTCATTTCTCGCTGTCGTTTGCAGATTTAGAAAGCAATTCTGGAGAAGAGCTGCCGACTCTCTTGCTGCTTCATCAGCCGACGCACCATCTGAGTGTGACGTCACTGCCGACGTCACGTTGGCGAGAGCATTTTATTGGCTGGTTGGCTTCTGGTGAGCCTTTTTCTCAAACCTAAGTAAACATATACGCGCAAAATTAGCCTGTAAAGGCTGTTTCTTTCACCCCCATTTGAATTTTTGGGAACTCAAACCTTGATCATTTATGTCTTATGACGAATATGTCATATATATTTTTTTCATTCAATTAAAACCATTTGTGAAAATGAATTATAGCCATCAAAGAAAGGAGTGGTAGACTTTTTGTCTTGGTACAATACTAATGCAGATTTTTCCGCACTGGCGATATATTAACTCTTCTGACAAACTTTCTCGACAAAACAGGTCACTATAATGTTCTGTTTCTTTAGTCGTTAGTAGAAGTGCAAAGCCTTTAACTGACAATGGTCATATCTTCTCTTCGTCGTTTAAAACAAAAACAATGAACTATTTTCGTGCTTATTTGCGCTTTTTTTTTGTATTTCTAAAACGTTTGGAGTTTGTTGGTACCTCTTTACAGCCGGAGTAAATTTGGAGACAATTTCTTCTCTTATTTTTCTTTCTTCGGAATTTGCTGAACCCAGCAAAACAAAAACAAACTGTTACCAATTGCAGCTTTTTGAACATTTTTGTGCTGGGTGTTCTAGTTGCTGAGTGTGTTGGTTGGGTTTTAATTTTTTTAATCGGAGAGTTTTTCGTACACGCACCGAGTTGTGTGTTAACGGATGAAAAGAACCATAATTGCAACGTGAGTTGCGGTCATGACAGCGTAGGTAGGGCTACCTCCGAGTGGTCAGCGGAGCCCCAGGTAAGTTTTCATTCACCATTATGCTGGAAAGCCAAGAATATGGAAGAAATACAAGTAACAGTTTTAACTGCAATAAAGATAATGCACAACGCAAAATCGTTTCTTAAACTTTTTTTTTTGTAAGTCTACAGGATTTTCTTTTATGAC
The DNA here is from genome assembly GCA_037355805.1 of Ixodes ricinus. Classification (NCBI taxonomy): domain Eukaryota; kingdom Metazoa; phylum Arthropoda; class Arachnida; order Ixodida; family Ixodidae; genus Ixodes; species Ixodes ricinus. The sequence goes on from JAZHYW010003962.1 coordinate 135,070, forward strand.
TACTTGGCCCACAAACACTCTTTATAATAGCGAACATCTGGTAGATGTGTGAATAGTTTCACGTGCATTTCAAAATGTTTTATGACATATTTTATGAAATGATTAGGTGCGCAACAAACACCTGTAAACGAAGAATTCGTCAAAAAAAAAAAACACGAACAGACTCCAGGGGCTCCAATTTTTTCGGCTAACGGGCCGGATTAGAGATCTGTCGCAGTCTCGAGAACCAGAAAAAAAAAAGGAACTATAAACGAGAAAATACTAAATAAATAAACCAAGGTAAGAATTTAAACACAGAACTGAATGTTAGAGTAAGTATTAAAAAAAACCTACGCACTTCAATTTGAAATTTATTATTTAGCTAATTATGGCGTTACACTAGAGTTGTGACCTCGAAAACTTAATTAATTGAAAAAGCAGCTCATGGAACTGCGGCACATTCGCGCAGTGCAAAGTATAAACGAGAATAATTCAAACATAAGAACGCAAATGAATTTTACCACAGTTGCAGAAACACGAAGCCGGGGAGTAAAAATGGTGATACTGGTGATGACAATGTTCAGTCATGGTGAGATGAACCCCGTTAGAATGCAGTTTTCTCATATTTTTTAATCTTTTTTGCGCATTGAAAGCGCGTCGTAGCGCCTTTTTTTATTTTTTTAAGTGCACATGTTTTTTTTGTTTTTTTGCGTTGCTAGCTGGAAGCGAGCTGCGGGTCGGGCTTCATAGCCGCGGGTCGCTCGGAATACTTCCACAGGCGAGGTTTGGAGACCCCTGCCTTGCTCAAAAAGTAATCAGTGCTCTCGGGCCAATTTTTTTTAAACATTATTTGCTATTTGTTGAACGACGTCACGTAGTCACGTGACAGGTCACGCTACACCGTGAGTCCAGCGGTCAAGTGCTCTCGTGTGACGCTACATTTCTTTAAAACTCACCCCCGAAGCCAAAAACAAACAGGTTTCATTAAAAAAAGCCACCTTGGGATTGCAGCCTCAATGACATTATACAATGACATAAAACAAAATATATGAACGAACGAATGAATGAATGAATGAATGAATGAATATGGCTAACTATCGACCAGAATCGACCGAATTGCTTCTCTTTGGCGGTGACGTGACTGGGCACATTTCACGCCGTACGAATTAAAGGTCATGATGTTTAAAACCCGAGACCGTGGTAAGGGGAAAAAAAGGAAACTTCGAAATTTACTTTTTTTTCCTTCATCACAGTCTCGGGTTTTAAACATCATGGTTATCAATCATCAGATGGCCTGCACACTCACTGTCCTTTTTTTTTTTATTAGAAGAAACACTCAGTACAAACGAAAGTTACACATTTGTAAAAAAAAATGACGAGAGAGAGAGAGAGAGAGAGGAAACATGTATTTATTTAATGAAAGGATCACTCGTCTACGGGGTGATGTCCCTGAGGCGAAAGGGAAAGGATTGTGAGGATTGATGGGAAAGGGTGACTATGTGTAAATCTAGATGAAGTGACGGACCCCAGAGTCCCTGATGGAGCGGATCAGGGAGTCAAGGATTTCTTTTCTGTGCCGCGGCTGTTCCTTGGGGTGGGTCAGTCTTCAAGCTTGGTGGGCCTTTTATCGCTGGGTAGCGAGACCCATGCCTCTGCTCTAAAGTCGTCCAGGCATTTGCATTCCCAGAGCACGTGTTTGGTCGTGGCCACGGTTCCCTCTGTGCGTGTCTTGCATGTTGGGTCCTCGTGGTCTTTCGGTCCGAAGGATGCTTTTTTCGCCTTTGTAGTCTTGGTTCAATCTTCATTCTGGGTGTACCATATTGCAAATTATCGTATCCGGGACTGTTACAAAGGGGCAAAAACTTCGCTTTTAAAGCGTTCGACGTTGACAGGGTTATACGCAAATAGCGCTCGGTAGTGATCGAAAATTACACCATCTTCCCGAGGGGAACCATGGGGTGATGCGGAGCATCGTGTTGTTTCCGAGGAAAGAGTCAGTTGCGTGCTGACGTCGAGAGATGGCGCCACCGACTGCCCTAGCGTTACCCCCTACGCTAGCCTTCATCGCGGCTCGCGGCAAAGGAACTTGGAACGCTCGCCGTTTATTTTTTTTCACACTTGAAGGAGAGGAGACTAGAGGAGGAGAGTTGCGCGTGCGCGCGCGGTGTGAGGAGAAGCGAACGCACGCGCAGTGCACGCAGCTGGTAGAGAGAGCGAGCGGAGAGAGTAACGCGCAGCTGTTGGAGAGAGGGAAGGAGGAGAGTTGCGCGTGCGTAGTGCGAGTGCGGACTACGACGCCGACGCCAAGGCCGCGGGACATAGGCCCGAGCAAGAGATGCTCCGCATCTAAAACAATGCGAACTCCTTGTTGCAAAGATGCGAAAGTTACTTTAGAGCCGGGGTCACACTGCCCATACATCATACAAAAGGCAATCAGCAAACTCGAGTCACCGCAATTTCCGTGGTTCGAACGCCGCGTGCCAAGTTTTCTCCTTGAACGCATTACCACGCAACATTCGAAGCACGGATCTCGCGGTGACTCTCGTTCGATTCTCGATGCCGAGTGTCTTTGGTGTGATATATAAGCAGTGTGACCCCGGCGTCATGGTGAAGCGAAAACAAGTCGAATATGAATGACGAAATTTATATTATAACTAAATTTGTGACTGTGCTAACAAAATGAGTTACCAGCGACTACCTGTATATTCTAGTATAAACTCACTATCTCAAGATACGTAGGAACTAACATTTACATTATGCAAACATTTCTAATCGTTGAGAAAAAAGCGAGTCAAACGTAATGTTAAATACACGCAAACACGTAATTAAAACAAACAAAATTAAGCACCGAGTGCGAGACAACTATCATTATCCTTGTGAGCGTCGTGTTTTAGATTAAAAAATTAATTAGCGCAAAATCACGCCGAATAGAGTAAATCATATGTCCCACGGTAGCACTTCCACGGTGCATGTTTATAACAGACAAGCAAACGTGGTTTGTGTAATCCTCGCCTAATATAAACACAGCCTGAGGTGACAAACTCAAGTTACAATTTACAGCCGAAAACCGAGCGGGACCCGTACAGCGCCCCCATACCTTAGAAAATACACACCCACAAGCGCACAGAAACACACACACATACGCACACACACACACACCGGCGCGCGCGCGAGCAGAGACACGCACGCACGCACGCACGCACGCACACGCACACACGGACACGCACATTATTGCTCTCCATTTGCCTCCTCGCGTTGCCGATTCCAATTCTAGAGAATTGTAAACACTCCAAAGTCCGGCACTCCAAATATATGTGCGATATTTCTTGCTTGTTTTACTCTTCTTTCAGTTTTGTTTTCTTTATTTATTTTTTTTTTTTTGCGAACGGGACAAAGATTGTTTACTTTTCCGCACGATGGAGTTCGAGCGAACCAAGAGGGCGGAAGAATGGGAAGTGAAAACAATGGAGCATGCACCCCAAAGCACCGAAGAGAATAGAAAGCGCGCAGTACTGCGCGGGAAACGTTATCAATATACAAGCGCTAAGTTCCAGCTAAAACTCTTAAGGAAAATACAACGGTGCAAAGGCGGAGCAAACTAAACGATTGGTGAAGCAGTGGAGGGAGTACACCTTCAATTCGGGAAAATGGTATTTCTGTCTCTCGTTTCTTGTTGTTTTCAGAGTGTTGAAGTAGTCTTTTTGCTTACACCGTAACTTTATAGCCACCTTGAATATAATTCGTTACCAGAAGATTTTCCCTGAGAGCGCTATGGAGGTGAGAAATATTGGAACAAAAGTTGCAGCGTACAATAGGCTGAAGTTCTCTCCACCTCTGCGTCACCATCGTGCTCATCTCAGTGATGTTTACGTCTTTTTCTACTTCAGACGTTTGCAGTTTGCATGTACTCGAGTTTTACAGACTATTATTGGTTTTTGTTTTCTATTTATTTAGAATTACAAACCATCTTTTTTAATCTCTCTCATAACAGTCACAGATTAGAATAGTGAAAAAATACTCGATAGTTTCAAATAACAGCTTCTACGCCGAAACATAAATCAGTAAAAAATATCTTCAAAAAATATGAGCGAGTTTGTAGCTTGTACTCGGTTGACTCAAGCGAGTGTAAAATCCACTCTGATTGGAGCATTTATTCTCGAGGAAATGTTTTTTTCCTTTAGTTTGGGTTTTATTAAACCAAACGTATCGCTGTAACTTGGTTCCACTGTCTGGGCTTTTCAAGTGTCCCCGAATTGTACGAAGGCCAAGCCTTCACCAAGCAAAAACACACGTGCTTTTGAATTCGTTTTGGGAGCCCAAACACAATTTGTCTCTATCTAAAGTCGGGGGAGAAAAGAACTCTTGATAAACTTCCAATTTGAACGTTTTCTCTCTCCCTCTTTCTTTCTCTCTCTCTCTCTCTCTCTCTCTATTTTTTTACTCAATTGTTATTTTTTTCGGTGTTTTTGTTTTCTCACGCTCGCTGTTTCCTTTACTCGAGTGCCCTTTTGTATCTTGCGAACTTGAGCACGCATTGCAGGGTTTGTCTCGCATTGATTTTTCCTTAACAAAGGCCCCTCTTCGGCTTTGCTACTCCGCACCGTGTCCTTATTGTTGAATTTATTGCTCTTTCGCCGCGAGTTGTTTTTCTCCGCTAAAACCAAATAAAGGATGCAAATTCGTATCTCGTTACTACGTTGCTCCTTCGTTGAAAACACTCTGCCTGACTGCACTTTATGACTTTGTGGTTGACAAAAAGGGAATTCATTGTTTCAATTTTAACTTTTTTCTTTCTATATTTTACAAGGCGACGTGTCTTTAATTTTCAAGGTGCTGTACAGGCGTCTTGGAGAAACGTGTATTTTGAACTTACATAACTATTCTTTCTTTCTTTTTCCCCCATTAAGATCAACCGCCGCCAACGCTATACGATCTGATGTCGCCAATCAGGCAGCGCCAAAAGTGCGTTTGATACATGACCGGCTAAACCAATCACACGCAGACAAAAGCGCGGGATATTCCCTGTGCGCGAGTGGTTTACCCACTGATAGCGAATGCACAAAAGCGATCAACGCCGTGACAATGCACTTTTGGCACTGCTTGATTGGCTCTATCAGACGGTAGCTTTGGCTGCGCTAGAACTTAATGTGAAACCGAGTATGGTTGATACTTGCGTTTCGTGTGATCGTGTTAATTCTTTTATAATTCAGTCACGAGGTCTCAGGGCGCGATACCTTTAGCCCCCAAACATGGAGCAAGTCACATTTGCCTTAAAGGAGCCATGAGACGATGTTTTCTTTCGCTAAATACTACATAGAAGCACTCCCTAACGTTAATAACTGAATAAATTTGCCTATTTTTTTTATTACTCAAACAATAACGGTTGCAAAAAAAAAATGAGGAATATGAGCATTGTTCATTTTCTCAACTCGGAGCCAGAACAAGCGACCACGTGGCCTGGTGCCTATCCTGTGCCACCAACGTTGATCATAGCCACGCGCTGAGGTTGGCAAAGTAGAAGACTCGTGGTGAGCTCCAGGCATTGTTAGAGTACGGCTATTCTCGTCACCGCGGTTGTTGCACTCGAGCCACTACGCTAGTGTCCGCCAAGGCATTGATCCTTATGAGCCAAAGTCAAGTGCACGCGCAGTTCCCGTGTCCAATCCATAAGCCGCGTTACACTCTCGTCAGGCGAGTGGTTTCGATCCCACAATGACGTCATCAAGCTTGGTGGAGGCACGACTAGAAGAAATAGTTTCCTTTCAACCTCGCAATTTTACCGTGACAAAGAAGCGTCTGAATCAGTGGCGGTCTGTGTGAATATACATGGGCCAGACTAGGACTAGTACGCCTCTGCAAAGTCATGAGCATTCCAACCCGAAATCGTTTCATGACCCCTTTAATTTACGGCCACCGAGCATTTTTGAACGTCGAATAATGCAGTCAAGGGTAGTGCCGCACAGATCATTCTTCCTCACTTCGGTGGCTTCTTTGAGGAGCCATTTTGCCACCGAGGAGGAGAGAAGGTGCAGAAAACAAAAGTTGGGCAATCTCATGGTTTCGGATAGTTCGATTTATTGGAAACTTTCATAAATATGATCACTCAATGCCACTTTTTCGGGAGTATAAGATACTAACTGTAGAGCAAATTATGACCCTCAAAAATATCAATCATTGCTTTTAACAAGATCAGACAGAATCAATCATTATTTTTAACACGTATCCAAAAACCTTAGGACACTAATCTACGATGTCGTAATTACGTGAAAAGCAAAGTTCGTACAAATTATGGCTCCCAGCAACTTCGAAATCTCATTCGAGATACATTGAATACACACCCTATCATAGCTCAAATAGTGCAAAACAACGGTTCCTTTCGGACATTCAAAGATAACCTTGTAACATATATTTTAAGTCTCTCATGATCTGCAGTTCGTATCCCGGCTTTTGAGTTGCATTCATTTATATGTTTTACATACGCCCGTTGGTAATATCTCATTAGAGTTTTTTTTTTTTTCTGCTGAGTGCTGTAAAAAAATTAGGGGTTGGGGTCCCGTCAAAAGACAAGTTTGTCTTTTTTTATCCCAGCCCCACAGACTTCTCTTCCGTCCAAAATAAAGTCTACATACATACATACATACATTTTAGTCTCCACTTTTGTAGTTGCCTGCCACTCCCCACTTCTCCAGTTTGAAAGAACGTGATAGGGTTGTATCAATCCCCTTAAACAACGAACAAAAAAAAAACGAATTGATTGCGTTTAAATAATTGTTTCATGAAAGTAGTTTCGATTACCTAATAGACCCTATTTACTTTTAGCGCCATCTCTCGGCGGCCACAGTTACTGTCAGAGTTTCGGCGCCATCTTTGAGGCTTCTCCACCGTCCCCGTCGCCCGCTGCAGTACGAACCCCTCTCCCCGCGTAGCGTTCCTGCATCTTATTTTTTTTCTTTATATATATTGATGGTGTCTGCCGCTCGCGAATATTAAGAGCAAGTTGGTTTGCAGTCGTTTCACTAAGAATCTCTTTTTATAAAAAGGAGCTTCATTCCAGCACCAGAGCAGGCCGACTCACGCACCTGTTTTAGAATCGTGCGTTAACTTGCCTGGCCAGCTGATTATGCCTGTTCGCACAAGGACGATTTGTATGATATATTTAGCAGGCCGTCAGTCCCTGTGTGACAGTTTGTTTTTCATTGGCATTCGCGGCTACGGATATAAAGAATGCGAGCAGTTCTTCACGCAGTGCACCTTGACCCAGCGTGTGTGCAGACCCGAATTTTGGTTCCCCGTTGTCTTAACCTTAGGAATATTGCGGATATGATTACACACACACAAACACACACGCGCGCGCGCACACACATACACACAACACATGAAATTAAATGTATTACATAAATTTTTATTCGGTTCCTCGGGGAGATCACTGAATGGTAGAACAAAACATCATTATAAGAAGTGCGTGTGATACGGCACGAATTTACGATAGTAGTATTTTTATTGCATGTAAAAAATAAAGATACGTGAAGATATACACTAGCATCCGCACACAAACGTATGCGAGGCACACAAGCGTAAAAGGAAATTACCGGCCTGTCGCCACGGTTCAAGTATCCGCAATACAATGTATTAAAAAAGAACTATTCTACGTAAAGCCGGAACATCTTCCTTTTATAATCTTAATAATAATACTAACAAATAAATTGAATACTGGCGCATATATACTCTTCGACCCCTTTACAGAAAATGCATTAATAAATGTCAGCGTCATTATAATGTGCTTCTCCGGGTAGCGCGTCACAAAGTTAAATTTCATGCTTACTCGCAATATGATATGACCAGTGCTCATAAAAGTGGTTGCTTGCAGTATTGGCTACAAATAGAAATTCTTCTCCCGCAGCGCGAACTTGATCTGTTGGGAAGCGAGCAAGCGCGACTGTTAAACTCGCCAACAGGTCCAGGTTAGCAGTCAAGAGCCCGCTTTTATGCTTTCGTCTACATCTCTGAAAGTGTTTCTCGAAATGTGAGAGTCGCGTGATAATAATGATACAGCGTAAAGTAAGCAAGCGTTCACCTTTGTTTTTTAGCACCGTTGTCTTTATCATTCATGGAATAAAGGAAGTTGTAAAGTTACCTAGCTCTTCTGCCCTTAGCATCAGCCTTCAATGTGGTCTAAAAGACCTACTCGAGCGAAAAAAACCAACGAAAAAACAAGCGTAAAACAGTGTATCTGAGTGATACCCATAGTAACCCTGAGACGTAGGATCAATAGAAAAACTGACAGAACGACAAAGTATATATGCGCAAGTACTGAATTTATTTTTAGTAGTATTATTAGGATTATAAAAGGACAATCTTCCGGCTTTCCGTAGAATAGTTGTATATATTTTTTAATGCGTTATATTCTGCGTACCTGCACCGCGGCGACACGCGGGTCATTTCCTTTTGCGCTTGTGTGCCTCGCAAACGCTTGTGTGAGTGTGCTAGTGTAGATTCTTCAGCATATAGGCTCTTTTATTATTCCTACGTCTCAGGATTACTATGGATGTCATTCACCAGCTCGCCTGCGTTTTTTACCTTTCTTTCTTCACTATCTGAGTGATGGCGACTTCACCTCGCCGTTGCTCTGCGCGAGTGAAGCTAGCCAACATCAAGCTCCCAAAAAAATCACATAAAATAATAGATGCTCGCTGATGTTACATACAAATATCATGAGCCCTTCATGCCATTGTGGAAAGTGTCATATATTAAGGAAGGTTTAGGAGCCCTGTAAAAGCACACAACACTAACGCGCGGGTGCTCTTTTCAGGAGCATGAATAGTGCAGGAAAGCGCTACGGCTATTCAAACGTTGGCTATAATACCTTTAACTTGAAAAGAAAACAATACGATCGGAATCTTTACATCGGTCGTTTTTCATTTTATTTCCTCGTTGAATACGTAGCGGAACAACAGAGCAGTCGTGCGGACGCAGCGCGTCGCTTTCACGCGCCGCAAACAGGCCACAGCGCTTTGCCAGTCGCCTCAAAAATGGCGTCGGAAGGAAGGTTGGCGCCACGTCCGAGAGATGGTGGGCGAATCTGAATAAGGTCAGAGCCGTTTATTGAGAGAGTTTGGCCATACATTGGTTTGAATAGGCGAGCATCTCGGGGCCAACCACAGGCCGCGAAACAGCCCCTAGCGGTGGTCGTGTGCTCTAAATTTGTGACACGACTTACTTCGTTTCACCTTATGTGCGAGCGAAGGCAAAACTGGAAGCGCGAGCACGGAAGCTCCGTGCGTTCAGGCTTTGCTCGAGCGCGCGAGCTGGGGAGAAATGCAAAAGGCGCTGGTCTCGCGCCTCATAGCTTTGGCTTCGCTCGCCGATAAAGTGAAACGAAGTATAATTTGAGCCGTGCCGAGCGGGACTCCGCGTCTCAAGACGCTCGCGCACCCCACCCTTTGCACTGCTTTCTTTCAGCCAGTCTCAGGACGCTGTTCTAGCAGTGCAGACAAAGGCGTGGGCACGAGCGCGTGGCTTTGGAAAGTGCCTCCTATGCACGAGGTCTCGTGCAAACAAAAGCGTTTCGCTGAGCTAGGCTCACGCGCCTGTGCCTTTGTCTTCACTGCAGACATTTGTGAGATGGAGTAGAGGTCTCCTGATTGGTCGACGCTGTGTCACAAATTTAGTTTACGCTCTAAGCGTGGGGGAATCTTCGGCGCTGGCGGCGGCCTTTGCTCCGCCTATTGTCCAAACTCTCCTAATATACGGCTCTGAATAAGGTCTATTGTTTCACCTTCATAGCAGCTGACATACAACTGAATGTAAGTGCGCAAACAAGCTGGAGTACGTTGAACATGACAAAACACCCGATGCGGGTAAAATACGACACAAACTGAAAGGTTGTCTCGCTTTTTTTTAACGAGAGTCTAAGTGTTTCCGTCATGTCCCCATACAAGCTTATTTATTTTTGACGTAGAAAGACGTCGTTCTCCACGTTTGGAAAGCAGTGCAAAGTTGGGAGACCGATGTAACGAAAATTTGGTCACGAAAGTGACGTCACCCAGATAACTCCGGAGCGCCGACCGATTTGCATCGCCGCGCTCCCTGAGGGCGCGCCGTGCCTGCTGTCGAGAACCGCGCAGTGCGCAAGCTCGTCCTGTTATTGCGATAGCATTCCTTAGCTACCCCCTGCCACCGGATTTCTTTGCCTTCCTGGCCTCCTTATGCGTAGTAAGTATGCGCAGTAGGTCATTTCAGCTCAGATTCTCGCACTCCTTCACGCTCGCGCCCTCTCCGAAGGACCTGATGACCTTGACGTCTTCGAAAGACCTGACGGCCTTGACGTCCTAGTGGAAGACGTCTTTGACGTCTTCCTCTACTACGTCGCCTTCGACGTCGTCCTTGAGGTCGTCGTAAAGGTCGTCCTTTAACGGGCACTAACATCACAAAAATACTTTTTTTCTCTAGAACAATGCATGCTGTAGTCACAAACAAAAAAAAATACCGCAACATTAAAAAAAAAAGAATTCCCCACGCCCGCGCGTGCCTTTTTATTTTAGGCGTTTTTTCTTCTCCCGCTCTTCACCTCCTCGCTTCATTTGATTTGTGACGTCAAATATCATAAAATTAAGGAGCTTTGAAGTCTATATTTTTATAGCATTTAATAACGGCATTCGTAAAACATGTTTTTAACGCAATTGCGAAAGCACTACGGCCCTTCTTTCTGAAATACCGAAAATCGGAGTCCGGTGTGATGTCGCCTCCTGACTTTTTATTCTCCCTCGGGAAACATGGCGGCGCTCGACGCACATAGCAGAGGATGATCGGTGAGTTGGGGAATCGGACGAAGTGGTGTTTTTTAGGTACCCAACGACCTTACAGACTTCATAAAAGAAATCGTCAAACGGTCAAAACAACTAGGTTTCGTGTCTGTATCGTAGTTCCGGTTGTGACTCCGCCGGACAGCCTTTCACGCAGAACCGGCGCGATGTGGCCCCTCACGTCGCTCGCAAAAGCCCACTGCGCCATCTCTTTGACCTCACACCATTTCAAAGGTTCTGAGATCGCTCAAAGGGCCCTAAACTAACTTCAAATTCGAACGTCAAGCGTCGTCTGCTCGCAGCCGGTTGTTCGCAGGACGCCGGCGAACACGACACTTCGGAGGCGTCAGAGAAACTCGACTCGCAGGACGGCTCAATATTTGACGTCACTGCACTGGCACGGCTCGCGCCGAAACTTAAAAATCGGCATTTGGAAATAGTTTTTTTTTTTTACTTCACAAATATTGAATTCCCGAGTTTTAGATATTGAGGACTATGCCCAGGCATAGTTTTCAATAGTTTAGGACAATAAAAAAAGAAAGTATGACTTTGACGTGTCAGTGCCCTTTTAAGATCGCCCAGACGTCGTCCTCGACGTCGTCTTAGACGCCGTCCTTGAGGTTTATTCCTAAGCGAGTGCTATCGCAATTGGTAGACAAGCAACAATGGTGGTTTCTGCAGCAATTTCTTGTCTGCTGGCTTGCTCGTTTTCTCGCTTCAGCCCGACGTGCTCCTGTCTGATTGAGACAGCGATAGACGCCATTACGGAGCAGTGATTCCATAATCTTTGTTCATCGCTTTGAACAGCGATTGAGCGACCGAGCAGGCGTCCTCTGCGACACGGTCAGTTCACGCGACTCTTAAGGCTCGTTCACACTCTTGCAACCGAGTACGACCGAGAGGGACAAGACCGGTTTTTAATCCTCTTACGACGTCTTAGGACCAGCTCCGCAGCAGCGCGCCCGGTCCAAGAAGTCGCAAGAGGATTAAAAACCGGTCTTGTCTCCTCGGTCGTACTCGGTTGCAAGAGTGTAACGACCCCCGAGCCTTTAAGCGCGACACGGCGAAGCGTTAACCCCGCACCCCCTCTCATTTCTTGTGCCACCCATACGTAGTTCTACGGAAATGTATGCAGCATAATATACGCTATGCAGCGACCTTTTTTAATTTTGTTTATACTCTTATGACCCGGGATGTTTCAGAGAAATGGGGTGGGGTGTACAAGGTGTTATAAAATGATCAGAAAAGTACACTATCTAACCCTAGAAAAAGTAAGCCAATTAATTAGGTTCCAGGACTAGAAATGTCTTCGGTGAGGCCGGTCTTTAAGGATAAGACGTGTTCAAAGGAGGCGATGGAAAGTGAAGGCGGTTTCACTCTGGGCTGGAGGCGATGGAAAGTGAAGGCGGTTTCACTCTGGCCTGTTTGTCCTTGAATAGGAAGCAATAAAGAAACACATACTGTAGTTGTTAGTTCATTAATAACATTAATCCGTCAAACATATTTTGGTAAATGCTATTGTTATTACATAGTTTATTTCCTTTTTATTCTAAGAATTAATTGCAAATCAAATTTCTTCTGGAGCCCAGGAAACCCCCCCTCCCAAAAGAAAAAAAAATATATATATATATATATATATATATATATATATATATATATATATATATATATATATATATATATATATCACCGTAAATATCCGTGGTTTGTATGCCAAGTACCGAGCTTCCTCCTTCAACTCATTGCCACGCGGCATTCGAACCACTATCTTGCGGTGACTCGAGTTCAATATATATGCAGACTGTCTTCCCTATGATATCATAAGCAGTGTGACCCCGGGTTAAAGCGCATTCTCTGTTGGAAGGAAGACCCGACATCATTTGCCACTAGATTCCTGCGACTTGGCATCGGCTTCCGACTTAACCATTGTTCGCAGCCGCAAGTGTTCACCTCGGCGGTGGTTCCAGGTGGTGCCGTATTTCGGTACTACCAGAACCTATGATGCATTTGTCGCCCCTCCAATAGTCGCAGAAGCCACAGAGCATTTTGTCTGAAATGCTGAGCCCCTTGTGAAGAAACAGACCTCCCCACCGCGCGCTCTTGTTGACCCTCTTTGTATGCAAGAGCTGCTTCATGCTTACCTTGGCTTTGAGACTTGAGCAGAGCTAGTACCACATGGCAGGCAAGGTCTCCAACTCCCCCTCCCTCCCCCCCCCTCAAAAAATAAATAAATGAAACTTGATCAGTATAGTTACTTACAAGGTAAGTAACTATACTGATGAAGCTGGACAACTTGAGTTGTCCCGCTTCCAGCGCGAAGTCGCTCCCTTCGACAACGCTTCGACGCCTCTGGCACCTCGAGCGGGCGCGGGTGACCAAAGTACGGCTGAAGGCATGGAGCAGGTGCTGGATGCCGGGAGTTAGAAAGACACGCCCCGCCGTCCTCAATCTGTCAGCTACTACTGTTTGGATCCACCCAGTGCCAATTAGCTAGTGTCAGCGTCACCACCAGTGGATCGTGTAGCGTATCCCAACGATCGCGACCTATGCGTAGAGCAAGTCGTCTGCTACTTGCGCAGGAGTTGCGGTGATATCAGAGTGACGCCGAGCTCTGATTGGCATTAATTGAAAGGAAAAGGGGTAAACCTCAATGCTAGATACCCTGAGGTCTACCCATTACTCTTTATCAGTCAGCCAACAATAAGAGCTTGGCGTTCTGGCATAATTTCAACCCCCTCGCAAAAAGCAGACGAACTTGCGCTCCACATAGCACCCGACGACGCCATACACACGCGTCCGTCGCCTTGCGGCGTACTCTTGTCGGGCTTTGGGACTCTCGTCGGGCCACTAAAGATGGCGTCATGCGAAGTTCTTGTCTTATATATGGCATGGGTACAGCAGGTCCACGGTATAGCTTCTCTTTGACTGCCTGCACACTCGCAAGAAATATTAGCGGGACCACCTCACCTGCTTCTTTCTATACCTGCAATCTCAACAACCTTCATAATATCTCAATTTTTTAAAGTTAAGAAAAAGTGGAACCTAAATTTTGAGTTCCAGCCTTAATTTAGAGCAGAACGTCCTTAATAACAGGCAGGTAAAAGCATGACGGGCTTGTATCTCACGATCATGCATTCCTCCCTGCAGGGCCACCTAACACCGTGTAATAGGGTTCGACATGAATAGCCTGGACTACAGTCGCCCCTGACCAGATGTCCGCGCTGAGAGAAGCTAGCCCGTGGTCGATGACTTACCTACCACGTTAGGCAGACCATGGATGGCGGATACGGTCATCACGCATCAAGAACTACTTAGTGTTTAGAAACGGCTGGGACACGTGTATAACAGTTATATTACGCCAACGAATTGTTCATAATAATCAATGGGATCCACACACCGCTTTTGTCAGTCCATTTCAGGAGGTACTGCGTCAGTTTACCATCCATCTGAAAATATTTAAAAAGGCAATTCAGTATTAACGCTTAGTAATAAAACCTCTAATACTACCAGCCCCGACTTCGCAAACACGGCTGGTATTTTTTTTTCGCATGTTTTTTGTTAGCGGAATTGTATGAGAAATTCGTCATGAAAACTTTTCACAAAGAACCATCACGTAAAATTAATATCACGTGACCATGTCACGTGACCACATCATGTAACCCCAGTCACGTTACCACGTCATGCGACCTCAAGTCACAGGACGTCAATTTTCCCCCTGCATTTAGAGGGGAAAGATGACGTAACGTTAGCACGTCTTGTTACCTCGTCACGTGACGTCAATTTCTGCAAGGTAGTTCTGCGAGGTGGCTCTGCGGATGTGGTAGTTTGCACTCAACACCTTCTTTGCTCCCAGGTCTTTGTCAGCTTGATCAAGCTTGGGTAATTTTTTTTTTATTGCATGGAATTGGAAAGGGTATTAACACGGTGTGAAATTAGGCAATAAAGTATAGAGGCCGGCTAAGACGTCCGCGTGGATGTCATTGTGAGGCGAGTGTTTTATAGGCATTTTCTACGAGGGCGGCGCTGTCTAGCGTCGTAAATCGTGCGGAATACAAATATGTCCTCATATAATTACTAGCCATACAATATTTGCACCATTTCAGACCATGATTACTTTCCTAAATGAATGCTGCCATCGTTCCATAGTTATTTATTCGCATGACAGGACAGGAGAGATAGGAAGAAAGTGAGTGAGTGAGGGAGGGAGAAAAGCCAAGGCTGCTAAATAAAGTTGCATAATTTATTTGAGGTTAACCCAGCGCCAGATGCATTATTGCACGAGAATATACAGTAGCGTAAAATATAATCACTTAGTGTTCACATGCATGAAACAAACTAACGAAAAACAATAAACGTGGCGAAAGCCGCACCAATCTATGACACAGTAAAACACACACAAAGTCCCGCAAGTTGTCTGCTCGTTGAAGCAGCCGCATCAAGAAAACCTTACACGATGCGTAACGAGCAGAACAAGAATAGTTTAGTGAAAAACAATGTCGCCAACATTATCGCTCACAGGTCACATGAAAATAAAAAATGGGCTGAAATCGCTGCTGTCTCTCCGCTAATTCCCGAAGAAATGCGTTTGCCTTTCGCGCAGCAATTATATTTTTTTTCTAAACAGATTTGTTTACAAAATTCTGTGAAAGCTTCACTAATGCGGTTTGTTCATCCGAGTTAAACGGCCATGGGGTCATATTATAGAAGGCTAATTGTTACGATATGTCTACTCATTAAGGCAATTAGGATAATCAACTTTTCAATTATTGAATATTGACATATTTTTCCAATTATAAACTTCCTGAACACCATTAAAAACCACGAAATCAGCAGATATAGAAATACTTTGAACGCGCGGGAAGCACAGTGGTGCGCTAAAGTTCCACCTCTTGCAACAGGCACAAGGCAGGGGCTATGATGAGAGACAGAAAAACCGCGCGGGCGCGTTATCGCACCAGTAGCCTGACTCCTGCTGCACGAGTGGTAACTTTAGCGCTGCACCGTGCATCCCCCGAGCTCCAAGTCTTTCCGATATTGACTGATTTAGTGGTTTCCAATGAAGCTCAGTAAATTTCTAATGATAATCTTACGTTTATTTTTAATAATTAAGAAGTTAATTAACATATTTCAGTTTATAAGCCGACTGATTATTATAATTATTCCCCCTGGCCGTAAAACTTACCGGCAGAAACCGCATTAGTGTAGCTATCACAGTTGCTTTAAACATATATTTTAATCTTAAAACAAAAATTGTATATAACAAACCATGGTGAATGCAGCCTCTCAGCAATGTTCCGCGGGGTGATAATTTCCGAAACCCCTCTTCTACCTGGTGCAAGCAGATAAGTTCACTTAGCGTGCGCATGTAGGACGTGCGCGCGATGCGCGTAAAACGACAAAGCCATTTCGTTGTGCGTATTTATTCGCCGCAAACGTGCGTTTAATCCTGTGGCCGATAGATCGTGCACATCAGCGGCCTGTGCAACGTGAACTACGTCACATATGCTGCCGTTTGAATATTGTGTACATGGCGACTGAAGATCAAATCTATAGTGGTGCCGCTGCGCAATGTGGCTTGGTTAGTGTCCGTGCACAGCGTCACTCCGTACTGAGACCGCATGTGCTTTAGAAGCCACTGGTTGTGCTCGCCTCTAACGCCAACGTTGAAGTCACCCATCACGATTAGCGGCATCAAATGGTGTCCTACATCAGTTGGGCTGACACACATGCGTTGGGAAGCATCGGCCGTCGTATAAATGTCGAGTTTAGTGGTTTCCGGTAAGTCGAGTTCAGTGGTTCCCTAACTCGCCGGCCACGGTACGCGTACTGTTGTCATCGTAGAGCCAGTCTCTGCTCCTGAACGTTAACGGCCTTGGTTGGAGCCAGCGCACCTTCCCTCGATCGCCGCGTACGGTCCGCGTACTGTTGTCTTGGGAGGGTTAAGGGCTGTTTATACTCCAACGTCGACGAACGCAACGCGCGCCTGCGCAGACCGACGTTCGTCGGCCACTACGCCGCGCCGAGAAGCGCCCGAACGATGGTGTTTACAGTCCAGTGTATACCAACGCTGGTCCAGCGCGCCCCGACGAACTACCCCACTTTGCGCGTACGCGTCTCCGTGGCAACCGCATCGTCTCTACGGGCTATCTATGGGCGGTAGCTTGCGCCACCTAGACTAGATGGTCAGTGTTGTTCGTCCTCGTGTTGTCATGTCACGCATCAAAACAACCATTCGGGGTAGCGGTTAGCAGCTCAAAAACAAGCAAATGATGGTGATAAGAAGTGCAAACCAGCATTTATTTTCTCCTAAATTTCACACAAATGTCAGTATAAAAAACATATCGCGTCTGCTGAACCTAGCTGCTTCATGGTAGAATACACCAAAACAACAAGGACGAAAACGAAGGGAGAACAAGGCAGGACGCGGCGTAACATTCAAATGAATTGTTTATTTCGATGACAGAATTGTAAAAATATAAAAGCAGGCGCACTTGGCAGAACACCAAAGATATGGTCTAAAAACACCCCCCCCCCCCTCAATTGCCCATCGCTTTGACAAGGTGGCCCATCGCTTTGACATACCAGTCGTTTTTTCTGCACCGAATAAACTATCTTCGCTCTGTAAAGGATAAGCAGATTGGGAGAAGAATCGGATGTGCCGCAAGAGTCATGCAAAAAGCGACATGTCACTAAGTTCCGCGAGTGCGCCACTAGTGTCACGTACAAAATCCCCCTGTCATGTGGTAAGGTGTACGTTGGCCAGACGGGGAGGTGCATTAATGATAGGGTCAGACAGCACGCGTCGGCAATCAGGCAGTCCCCGTCTGGCCCCTTAGCGGTCCACTATGACCGTTGCGAATACAGGCCCAACTCTGGAAAGTGCAGCCCCATCTTTGGTGACACCTGTGTCATGGGACATTACAAAACAAAAACGGCCAGAGAAATCCACGAGGCCTTCCTGATTGGGTCCCACCATGACAATTCTTGTGTAAGCGCTCCTCTTTGTTCTTGACTGATAAATAATTCTACTATTTGAACAACCAATGACGCTGGCAATTGAAGGGGGGGGTGTTTTTAGACCATATCTTTGGTGTTCTGCCAAGTGCGCCTGCTTTTATATTTTTACAATTCTGTCATCGAAATAAACAATTCATTTGAAAGTTACGCCGCGTCCTGTCTTCCTCCTTTCGTTTTCGTCCTTGTTGTTTTGGCGTATTCTACCATGATGCAAAATCAACTAGCCCAACTAGCCATCCTAGCTGCTTCGCAGATTCGCCGGAATCGCGCTAAGCGACTCCGGTGATTGCGCCGGAATGCTTCGATGAAATCGATGCACTCGATATTCCGTAGCGACCTCTTCCTGGCAGATAGTCTGTGTGTTATCATCATAGTAGACTTTCCTTAAGAAACGGACACCGAAGAGAGCGGAAGATGCCTAAATTACGCAATGTAAGCGTTCGAAATTGTAACGCACTTTACAAATACTATACAAACAATAGAGGATTCAGTCCGATTGTCATCGCGTACCACTAATATCGTTTACAAGCTGAGGCTGTGTACAAGCTCAGACTGTTTACAAGCTGAGACAGCCCAGTTGAGAATTTCTGACCGGCTAAATAGATCAGAGGTTTCGCGGTGTCCGCCGTTCCCGTACATTCGACGACGCAATTTTTCGCTCGGGATTGACTGCCGGTGAGTGCGACTAGCACATGATTATAAATAGAACACACATTAGGTCAATCTTAATTTTAATTAACCCTACCTTTGGCGCTTCACCGAGCTTCCAGCTTTTGCCGGCACCCCAACACCACGGCCCACCATCACCGGCTCGTTCATTGAGTTATTATAATAAACGCTAGAGGCTCAGCTGGCGCTAGTGTGCTGTTGCATTTTGAAGCAGACAGCAAGCAGTCAGAAATTGACTTCCGGTAATGCATTTCTATGGGAAAAAGCGAGTGCATTTTCTCTCTGCGCTCGATTATAAGAGCAAATATCGCGAATAATTTGTACGTACTAGGCACATTGGAACATTTCTCAGTCACGCAAACGAAATAATTGGTCAGTTACGGCGTTTTTCTTTCAAATTCATCGCATTAAAAACGGTGCTTAAACGGCTTCGTACGTGTATTTTTGTGCACTGTCGGACACTGTTAGCGCGAACACGGCGTCGACGCTTTCCAACATGGGGGATATACGTGCCAAACGAACGAAGGACATGTGGAAAACCAAGAGAGACGGCAAGAACTACGCAGTAACACTGGATAAGTAACTCCTTGTGCACGCAGACGATCAAAATAAATTGAAAGCCACGTAATATAGTCAGATTTGCAATAAATAAGTACGGCTTCATTCTTTCTGCTCATGAATATGTGCGAAGATGCTTGTTCTGGGTTCAAATCATCACCCACACGCTCCAAATCTTTGCAAAGAGGGGAGCCAGAGAGCAGGTGCCCGATAAAAACTGCCCGACATAGGAAGTAATAAAACGACACACCATTCGTAGCTCACGTGCTTCATTTTTTTTTTGCGTTCGAATGTTTCTTTAATCGATCGTAAAGATGCACGACGGAGTCATTTTCATCCAATGACAGGACGGGCATATTAGCAATATATAAGCACCACCGAAATGCTAGCAAACCTTGAACACACTCTACATTCCTTTCGATCGTTAGTTTGCTTAGAATCGTCGCTCGTTTACACGTACCTTCCTTGAAACAGAGGTTTGGGCCTTAAATAGAGCGAAGTTTAACATCGTTCAGTGGTAAAGAAAAATGCTGTAACTAAAGCAATTACACTTTCACAATACCAATAAAGGTACATGCTATCCGGTACAACTGAAATGACAAAAGTTATTCATGTTATTTTCCGGCGAAGAGACGAAATTCACGCGCGTTTTCCCATAGGAATACACAGGGAGGCTGGAAATGTAGACTGCATGCTGTCTGCTTCAATTTGCAACCGGAAGTTCCGTAGACACTAGCGCCAGCTGAGCCTCTAGTGTTTATTGTAATAACTCTATGGGCTCGTTAGATCGATAGGCCTATCGAGAATCGAGGGTAACGCATCCCCGGAGCAGTACACGTCGACGCACACACTCGTCCAGTCAAGCGCGCTAACGTTAAATACGCACACCAACACGGGAACATGACAACGGCACAAGACACACGGCAAGAACGACAGGTTCAGATCCTAGAAATGATCATCTCGCACACCCTGACTGGCCCCGACAACCGGATTTCTGAATGAGCCAGGCACTAGCGCGAGGGCTTCTGGGATAGCTTCCGTCGGCGCCGTCGTCGTCTAACGTTGAACCTAGAGAATATCCGAATCCGTCGCAAGCTGCGCGGTCGCGCGTCGAGCTGCTCAGCGCGGCGTCGCGTTCAACTTGACGTTGGACTATAGACATCCCGTTCGCAGATAGCGTCAGCGAGGGTGAACGAGCGCGTGCGCTCGTTGACGTTACGACGGAGTATAAACATCCCTTTAATCTCTGCTCCCGAATGTCGGTGGCTTCGTGCAAACGGTGTCGTCAGTCCTCTTGCGCCTCACGTTGCCGCGCATGCTGTGCATACAGGGACGACGACACCGCGCGCACTCCTATAGTACCACGTCTATGGGCCGTACGGCCCGATCGGATGGTAAGAGGACTGCGGGTCAAGAACGGCGTGGCAGGCCTGGCAGGTCGAAGAACAGAACCGCATCCCGTGTGCGTCCACGGGTCTCCAAAGCCGGCGGCAAGAGCTTCCAAAGGCGTCCAAAGCTCGCACCCGCACCCCGCCCGCCTTTTGCCAGCGCTCGCATAAGGTGCTTCCCAGCCAGCTTCCACAGCCAGCGCGGATGTGGCGCCATCCCGTGGCGACGCTGCGAACACTTGGTTAATCCAAACTGTCCGAAGCAGTCCAAGGTCAGCGCATGTGCCAGGGCACTAACGCTACAGCAATAAAATACGCACCAAACACAAGTTACCTCCCCAAAACTGCGTGCGCGATTTATCGGTCGAAAACCCGGGGCCTCCAGTCTCTAGCGCGCTGTGTGCCGTAACTCAGCGCAGGTGTCGCCAACGTCTGCCTTTGGTGAATACTGCGATGCTAAGCCGTGGTCACACTGCTAATACATCATACAAGAGACAGGGGTCTCTATCAAAACGCCGAAAATCAAGAGGCCGAATTATTAAAAAGCCGAACGTCAGTACGCCGAAAAATTGAAATGCCGAAAAATTGAAATGCCGAAATGTTGAATAATCAAAATGCCGAAAAGACATAACGCCGAAAACCGTGTGAAAAAAGGACGTGGTTTGTGGCTACCACTTGTTCGTTTTCCGGCAGAACATTTTCCACTGACACGTGCCTGTTTAACTCGTTCTGCAAAGACGCCAGTATCAGTAGATTAAACTGATGTAAAATTTCGTATTCTTCTATCTGTCGTAAAGCTAGGCATATCAGTCGGACAAAACAGCTCTTATTGGTCAGCAAAAAAAAAAAAAAGAAAACAGCGCTGCCCAGTGTTTAGAGTACAAGAGCAGCAGCAATGTGCGGCAGTAATCATTTCATCGATTCGGAGGGAAATGGACGAAGACGCAGTTGTGGTGTGCTCCCAGAAGAGAAAACTAAAACTTAGCTGCAAAGACGGTTATGTTTACGTGCTTCACAAGAAAGTAGGTTCTAGACACTATTGGAGGTGCGAGAAGCGAGGCGAATGCAACGCTATAATGATTCCCGACCTTCCTGTAGAGGGTGCTCACAAGGTCATCTCGAAGACAGTGACCCACGCAAGCCATACTCCAGATGGCGCACGAGGCACTCTTCGAAGATGTGCTGAATTTCGCCGCAGATATGGGTCTTGCACTAAATCCAAGAACTGTGAGTACAGACTTCGAATTGGCAGCAATCAACGCCATTCGGTCGTTGCTCCCGTCGTCGGATGTGCATGGTTGTCTGTTCTATTTGTGATAATCAGTATGGAGGAGACTGCAGCACCTAGGACAGGCAGTGCTCTACAAAAATGATGTAGGTGGCTTCACTGTCAATGTGAGGCAGCTTGCAGCCGTTTAGTTCTTGCCCACCGAAGAAGTACGAGATGCCTATGCGTCCTTGAAACCACTCTTCCCGCAAGAACCTCTGACCTGTCGCGATGGTGGGAGGACAACTACCTGCTTGGGAGATCACCCCGCCCTGCTGCCGGAGGTAACACCGCCGTGATCAGGCGAAGTCCACCAGTATTTCCGCCATCCCTCTGGAATGTGCTTGCCCTCGCTCAGAACGGATTTACAAGAGGCAACAACGCCGTTGAGGCATGGCACCGAAAATGGGAGGTATTGGTTGGCGGACACCACGTAAGCGTCTTCCGGCTCATCACCACCATGAAAAGGGCGCAAGCTAGAGTCGAAGACGACATCGATGGAGCGATCAGAGGCCAACCCCGCCGCTCACCAAGCAAGAGGCAAAAGTTGCGCGAAAATCGTTTGGTAGCCGCTCTGGGCAACCGGGACAATGTCGACGTTCTAAGCTTTCTTCAAGGAATTGCACACAACTTATCTGTCGGAAATGCAATAAACAAGGAATCGCTCTGCTATGCGACGAGATATGCAGTAATTTATTTTTCCTTTTTCGAAGACTTGAACCTTGCGAAGGGAAGCTACACTCGGGGACAACCCTTCATGGCTATTAGAAAAGAGGGCGAAAACGCGCACATCGGCCGGCGGAACCTCTGCCCTAACTTTAATCACATTGCCAAGAAAATTTATCGTGCCAAGAAACTTTATCTTTCTTTATAACTAGGTGATGTTTCGGCATTTTGAAGTTTCGATGTTTCGACTTTTCGGCTTGTCGAATTTTCGGCTTTTTGTATTTTAGGCTTTTTGAATTTTCGGTGTTTCAAATTTCGGCATTCCAATAATTCGGCATTTTGATTTTCGGCGTTTTGAATGCCACCCAAGAGACAGCCTGTAGACAAAGTATGAGGTGTGTTTATTTCATGTATGACGTACACAAAACTGTCTGCAGGCATTTCCGAAGCACATATCAAACAAACATGCTTCGAACATGCGTGAGGTGGGTCCGCAGATCATTCTGCCATCATGTTTGCAGCGATCACCGTGTATTTTGTATGATGTATGTGCAGTGTGACTGCGCTCTAACGCCAGGGGCAAAGTGTCATACATCATACAAACGCGCAAACACGAGTCACCGCAATATCCGCGGTTCGAATGCCGCTCGCGGTGACACACGTTCGATTCTGTATGCAGACTGTCTTTTGTATTACGTATAAGCAGTATAACCCCGGCTCAAGAACCAGTTCAGAGACTCTGACCTAGGTAATGCCCGCAAAGCATGCTCCACCTCAACCACACTCTATATGTGGGAAAGCCATACTACTAGACCCTTTACGAAAGTCAATCTCCGCACAGGGTCTGTGCGGAGCCAAACCCGACGCTCTAATGGCGGCACTACACAGCTTCTCTACACCAGAAAAAGCGATCGCCCTCGAAAGCATAAAGCAGTAAGAGGGAAGGTGTAGGTCATTTCACGTCACCTTCGATTAACGAAATCGCGGATGCTTGATCTAGCCGATCATGATCTCCTATCCCCGCCATTAGAGCAGCAACGTTAGTGCTTTTGGGACTGCCACAAGGTGACTCTGACATCTGAAAGGATCTATTGGTATTTCCCTGATCCCCTTAATATTGTGACAAAGCACGCTTTACAGGGTGTAGTGGCAAGTTTTAGAAAAACTAAATGACGGATCCAGATTATCACTTTCCGTTTCTTTCGCCGCCAATTCGTCATTGGAGAGTAGGGATAACATGGGTCAAGTATGTCCAAACGCTCGCAATAAATCGGCCTTGCGGAGCGCCGGGTTTGGGGTGGTATATCTGTTTCGCTCTGCGCTCGTGAAACATAGATCTTGTGTTGAACTATAACGAACAGGAAGCTTTTTGAGCCCTCGGGCATTGTGGGTGCCGCTTAAATATGTGTAATTGACATTTTTAACGCTAGTACAGTTTGAAAGCGGCCGTCAACAAACAGACAACATGGCGACGGCAGCGCAGCGCGCGCGTCCTACGTCATCGTCGGGACCCGGGAGACGCATGGTCCAGCAGACCACGGCGTGACACAGCGGCGTAACGTCACATAGCTATTGCTTACGTGAACATGCAGCATAGAGTGATTACATGATTAGGTAAGCTATGGTGGTAACGTGATTGCGCAATCGCGTGACATCAGATCCAAAACTAAAGCTAAACTTTTTCTTCTTCTTCTTCTTCTTCTTCTTTTTTTTTTGCGACAACAGGAGTGCATAGCAGTTATGACGGCAATCCTCTACGCCCCACTGCTGGCGTAGGGGCAGAGCGTTCTATAGCGTAGCGGAGATGTAGGGTTGGATTTCTGGCCAGGGACAAACTCTTTTAAATGCAACACCATTTCTTTCGGCACCCTCCACCGCAAACTTCGCACGTGTAACACAGAGAAATTTCGCTGCCTCTCCACCTGTACCTAGCTTCTGTCCTTCATCGCGCCTCCCCTACCTATCGGACGCACGCACGATGTCTAACACTAATAGCTTTGCTTCATTAATCGCTTGGAAATATTGCTATATAATCAATGTATAAGCATTGTTTCGCCTATAGCCGAAGTCACACTGCTCATAAATCGTACAAAAGACAATCTGAAAACACGAGTCATCGCAATATCCGTGGTTCGAATGCCGCGTGCCAAGTTTCCTCCTTACATTCGTTGCCATGAGCCATTCGAAACACGGATCACGCAGTGACTCGCGTTCAAATTTGTACGCAAACTGTCTTTTGTATGATGTGTAAGCAGTGTGACCCCGGCTTATCGGAATTGAGGTGTCTGATTTCCCACGTCACTACAGATCCGCATACCACCATACATAGTATTGAGAATAGTTGAAATTCAGGTTCACGCGACGTGAAGTTAAAACAAAATTCGAGAGAGATAATCGGAGTTGTCGCTCGTTCCTTATTCGGACATCTCCAAAACCTTTTTTGAGGATTGACTCGTGAGCTCATGTAAGCGCGACCGAAAGTCAAAAGGCACCCGAACCCCGCGGCGTTATGAAAGGGTCACTGGCGTTCCGGAGGGCGTCGCACGATCGATGGGCACGCATCGAGAGCCTAGACTTAAGGAAGGAAACAACCCGAAACCGATGGCGGACGCCTCCTGGGAAGATTGGGTGCACGTGCACATGCGTGAGTCGCCGCGTGGCAGAAAAATAGCTGGCGGAGAGGCTGGGTCAGGCTTTGAGACGCTCGCAGACTATAGACGCTTTCATCACCTCCTCTCACCTTATATTGCAAACGCAGTTTATAAACCACGTGACTCCCATCCTGCAGTTAGAAACACTCTGACATCGAGTCACACGAGGCATGCAGAGTAAACAATGTGTGTCGCACATCAACGAGCATGCGCGGGATGGGGAGGGGGGGGGGGCATTTCTTTTTGTTTCCTGTCGCGGCACCTAATCCCAGGCGACAGATTATAGCTCATGCATATTCAAAATAACAAGCGGGGAGGGGAAACGGGAGAACTCTGTGTGCGGGGATGAAAGCCATCTGCGCCTCCTCTAATATCTTTCTTTCAATTCGCTGAGCCAGGGGGATTATCGCCGACTGCGAAAAGAAAACCGTCGTGTAATTAACCTGATTTGCATATTGACGGATGATCTGCATGTATAAATAGCTCGCGTGTGTGTCTGTGCACTCTGGAGCCGGAGGGAGTCGCAGACTTGTTTGTTTTTCTTCGTAGCGAGAGAGGAGGAGGTGGGGAATGGGAGGGAGGGAGGGAGAGAGAGAGGGAGGTTGGAAATTGTGTTAGCGCTAAGCTTAGCGTGTTGCTTCTCTTCAATTACGCCCTGTGCTCACGAGCAAACAGGACTGGAAAATTTAGCTTTTCACACCGAAGCTTCGTTTCAACTTTATTTTATGCTTATATTTTGGCTCTTCCGCGACGGTGCTTCGGAACCTTATTCCTACCTAAACCTTCTCTTGCATCTTGTCAAGGGTAAACTTGGTGCAGTCATTAACAGAGTGAAAACGGCGGGGCACCTCTTTCGAGGGCCCGGTCCCCAGCACGCGCTTTATGCCTTCCGCCGTGCTTTAATTGAGCGCGCGCTCACTTAGGGTGCATGAGACGCCAAAATATATTGTCGAAGCTAGGAAGCTCGCCGCGGGGGCGGGACAATGGAAGCCTTTTCATGTCGTTCTCTCTTTGTCACTGACCTTGTTGCTCCTATTTTTGTGTTATCGTTTTAGTGCCATTTTAAAGTTCGGGTTGTCCGACACTGTTCACTTTTTATCCGATTGAAGTTTTAAATTATTTAGTATTTTATTGGTCGTCTCTTTTTTTTCTGTTTTATTTAAATAATGAGGTTTTATACATTTTATGCTACTTTTCAGGAATAAAAAGAACCAACTACACTCTTATGTTGCTTGCATAAGTGGAACATATTAGCTTGGGAAAGTTATGAATAACACAAACTTTTTATATATTTTTATTTTGATGTATTGACTTTAAATGGATAAACAATACTTAGCAGTGCGTTCATTCACACTAAATATGCTTTACGAATGAAAACATTGAGGTGTTAAACGTATAAAACAAATTTAAAACCGCCCTAAAATTGTGAGGGGTCCTTTTTTTTAATTTCGAGTCTGCTTTTCGGGCATTTCAAAATAATTTTACTTTCCAAACCACGACACAGTGAAGGGAGATCGGTCAGATGTGATACATGAGAGAGACAGTGGGTCCATCTGCCCACCAACCATTCCAATCAGGGCTTGACGCTCCGACGTCACAGCGCGTTCGCATCTACTCTCTATACGTTTATATCCGTATGGAACAGATGCGTGTCGGCTGCTCCCTTCGTTGCAAACCAAGGCACGGACGCTAAAGTTCCTAGGGCTTGCTCAGAAAATGCCGCCGCATTTACAGGATACGAGCTGTTCTTCCACTAGCAACCGGCCGAATAACCGCGGGTGTCTCACGGCGTCCTTTTCTATCACGCCACCTCGTTCACCAGGTGTCTCCCCTTGTGCCGGATCGTAAAAAGGGAAGCGGGAGCAACGGCGTCCCTATAGTCCCCATGTCCCGGAACATCCTTCCTCGGGACACAAACAGGGATGAAAGGCGGGAAAGGGACGCGACGCTTCTGAAAGAACCAGTGTTGGTCGTCGGGCAAGAGCACAAGAACGGGAGGGGAAGTTGCATTCTCGCTTAATTTAGGTTCCGTTCCCCGCGGATCGATCTCTGGGTGCATCGATCGCTATTAGCACTCGCTTTGCCGCCGCGTAATCTGGAGCGGAGCAGGCCCGCCGTTCGGGACCATTGCGTACCATCCGATAGCTGCGAGTCTTCTTCCTTGGCGAGCTGCTGCTACTGCTGCTGGTTCCTCGTACAGTTGTCTCCGGCTTCTTTCTAGAAGGCTTTGAGGCGGTTTTTTTGTTGTTTTTGTTTTATTTTACCGCGTTGCGCTCGTCTTGTTGGGCTTGTTCTTTATCGGGTCCGCAGCTGTGACTAACACGAGCAGAAACGCAAGTTCCGTTACTCTGAGGGAAGCTCTTTCTGCGCTGTTTTGTTGGAGTGTATAATTGTTTTTCATCTTTCTTTTCTTTTTCCCTTTTCCTAATCTTGTCCTAATGGAGGTTTCGTTTTTGTGCTTCTAATGCTTCGAAGGTCTTGGGTAGTACCGAGAACGTAAAGCAAATAAACTTCCTTGTACTTTATTTTTAGTACATACTGTGCAATTAAAACGCTCTATTTTATTGATTAATCTTAAAGGGAATTTATTAAACAAACTTGCAACTTCGTCGACTTTGCCTCATTTTGATGGCTGCTATCCTGTTGTAGAACACGGGAACAGAGACTAGTGTTCCCATATGGCGTGACCTCATTTTTTGGTAGGTTCATAGTTGCAGACTCGTAAATAAGTCAATATCTTTTTCTTTTTTTTTAATTTACTGAGAAACAAGAAAAGTTGCATAAAATTATATTGAAACATTAAAAATTACTTTCGGATGACATCACTTATTTATTCTTAAGATAACAAGGTGGAAAAGAGGAGAGGAGCAAATGGCTAACACTCTTGACGTATTGCCACGTCTAGCAATCAGATGTCCGATCGACACAAATACCTGACTGCTATGTTTTCAGCGGTTATACCGATGAGCGGAGGTAACGGACGCTGCTTGGTGATTCTATTGTGAAAAAACGCGATTTCTTTAACGCGGAATAAATTTGTTTACCTGGCCCATCGAATAAATACATTGAAATGAAACATTCGGTGGAATAAAATAAAACTAAGTCACTAGAAAAAAATAGGTGAAAAGTCCCGTGCGCCACTGGTGTAGTGCTCGCTTGTTCAAACGAGAGTGATGCACCACGTCCACTATTTTTGCTAACCTTGTATTACTGTGGGATTTTTCTTTTAAAGAAAACTTCTAACAAAAGTTATAGTTTTTGTGAAATATGTCGTACACTGTGAATTGTCGATCCACACAATTTTCCCGGAAGTACCTTTCGGACGTGAGGGGAAAAGACACTCTCGCGTAACCTACTTGAAAGCTTTTTCCAAACACTTTTCTGCAAAAATATGTATCTCGACGGTAACGATGAAGATGTTTTTTGTGCCGTAACCAAAATGTACGGATTCCCTGCCGCGGAGTTTTTCTTTTTTAAGTTGCATAGTGCTACCCTACATGTCAATGTGTGGTTCAGAGAAAGGGGAATATTTGTGACATGGGGCTTGAATTGTTTGTTGTGCAAACAGCGGAAGAAAATGGAGCTCGTATGTATTTTAAGTTTGGATTCCATAATTTTAGGGACGCCCTCCAGCGCACAATAAAATAAAAATTACCTTTTTATCAGTCAACGTACGATTCGGTTCTTGACCATAGATTCAGACGATAGTGTTTCTTACGACATGTGTGTGCTGCTAGGAGTGCTCAGTATAGAGAAAACACGAATGTGTGTCCGTCATCATTGATGTGAAGGAAGTGCATGTGAATCTCCGTATAATTGTGCAACAAGTGCAAAGTGTGTACCGAGCCGATGAACATGTACCCGAATTTTTAAGTATCTTTCAGGTTCTGCTCGCGATGCAGGTTGTAACCTTTCCACCAAAGTACACGGTGTATCATTTTATCGTGCATCTGAAGGCGCAATAAGGTGACGAACATTGTTTCATCTCCCATTCTTTCCTATGCGAGATTCCCATTTTTACGACCCGGGTTCGATTTCCTGGCGGTGCACATTTGTTTCCTCAAATCACGGTCAAAGCTTGAAAGAAAATGCAAGCGCATCTTTTTTTTTGTTCTTTTTTTCATACTTGCGTGCACCGCTGGTGTAAGGTGTTCGAGCCACAATTCCTTCAGAATAGGGTGTATTCACTGGCGGCCATATCCGTGTGCGCTAATGCTGAGCACGTGCTGATGGCTAGCTTCCACAGTTATTTTGCAACGTGCACCCCGCACCATCAAGATTGTCGGTCTTGGCAGCCTATTAATGTGAGCTCGTTCTGAGCATGCGCTCTAAACAGTGACCTCAAACATGACGGCCAGTGAATACGTCCTATAGGAAGGTTTGTTTTGGGAACGTGTGCCGTGCGCTTACCCCGGTGTACCGCTTTAAGGCTGGTTCACACATTTGCAACGGTTGCATTCGCTTGCAACTGAAACGACACCAACAACCGAAACACCGCAACAACCGTGACTCATGAATTGCTTCGCGAAGATACTCTTGGCATCGCTTGCCACGCTGTGTACGGCGAACACTTGTCCCGGTGTCTTTGTCGTTGCGGTCGTTTTGGTTGCGTGTGAACGTAACCAACGCAGATGTGTGAACTAGCCTTAAATGTTAAAGAGGAAACAAAACCTATCGGTCGGGAGTCGCCACCGACCTGGACAGGTGTTGTAAGCAGCGTAATATGACCATTTTCGCTAAAACGCAGTTTGTAATATAGTATTTTTTTTTCTTGTGAAATTGGGGTATGGGCTAAAAATTATACACTGTGCCTGCATGAATCTACAAAAGTTTTACCGTGTTTCTGCTACGTTCACCCGGAACTCGAAATGAGAAGCGATGCGGAGAAACAAACTTTCCCACCGTGTACGTCACGGTGAACTCGGTATCTTGCATTTGTTTGTAAAGCAGCTTTTGTCTCCTTCAGTTTTTTTTCCCGCGAGAGCAAAGTCATTCTTTAATGGGTACGTTCGTTCAAACCAAAGTGTCTTTTAATTTTTAATTTTTTTTGTTGTTGTTAGTTTTTATGATAGCGAACAACAAGATTGATTGGTTTTCAGAAAGAGGTTGTTGACCAGGTGCAGTTTTTGTCAACCAGTTTTCGTTTGAGTAGCCTATTTGTCGGGCGTCAGCAAGAAAAATATTTCCCGTAATCTTACAGTATGTATTTTTCCGACGCCTTTGTGCAAAACTGTCGTTTGTAGCGGAGGCCAAGATGCGCTCCGTCGAATGAAACGAACGTGTATTCCACCTTCCGTTAAATCGTCATTTTTTTTTCAAATAATATGCTAATACGTTGCCTGTTAAAGTGAGGCTTATCGAAAAAGGTATATACGTACCGTTGTTTTTAACTGCGTTGTGTGTATGTTTATACAATAAGAAGTTAGTCAGCTGCAATTGGCGTCTGGAGTCTCAGCAGTCGGTGAGAAATTTAGCCAAAAAAATATAACCTCGAAACTGGTTTTTTTTTAGGGTGTATTTACATTGAAGATTTGTCCGCGGACAAGTTCCTGCGATATCCGTGACGTTACCTTCCCGCGGTTCAGAAATCCTCTATGTTCCGGGCACAAAAAGCATGCAAAACTCAAGAGCTGGTCCGCACACCACAGGAACCTGTCCGGGAACAAGTCCGTGGAGACCTGAGGAATTTTGTGTGTCACGTGGGCAATCATCATAAAATAGGACCGCGGACATGTCGAACTACGGTTATCGAGATTTTAAACACGTTCTGTTTTCACTTTTCCTTATCCGCCGAAGCCTCTGCCAGGTCCGCGGACTCGGCTAACTCAGAAGGAACCGATTGCGCCAAACTGCTCGCGCGACAATTGGTTGCAAAAGACATGTTTTAGGGGTGAAGCTCCTTGAGGGTCTAGCCTTGTCCGTCCGTCCGTCCGTCCGTCCATCCAACGTCCGTGCTCACATAAAAAAAAATGTTTGCGCAGTCGACAGGATTCGAACCTGTGGGGTGAGACCCCAATGGATTTCTAGTCCATCGCCTTCACCACACGGCCACGACTGCGGGACGAGTAGGGGCTCTGAGATGTGGTAGTAACTCAAAAGCTGGGGTTTCTGTCATGGATTAAAAGTTGCATGTAGCCGCTCAACGTCTATACAGGAGAGGGCGCTGCGGTCAAATGCGTTTATAATCGCGTTGAACTTTGCATGCATTGGCTCAACGTTTATAGACGAGAGGGCGCTGCGGTCAAATGCTCAAATGCGTATATAAGCACGTTCCATACCACACATTCTCTTTCTGACATGGACCGTTGACTTAAGCGGTGGA
The DNA here is from genome assembly GCA_037355805.1 of Ixodes ricinus. Classification (NCBI taxonomy): domain Eukaryota; kingdom Metazoa; phylum Arthropoda; class Arachnida; order Ixodida; family Ixodidae; genus Ixodes; species Ixodes ricinus. The sequence goes on from JAZHYW010003962.1 coordinate 166,389, forward strand.
CATTCATTCTCACGGCTTCTAGCGGATCCAAGCTGATCCGCTAGAAGAACCACTGGCTCTGCATTTCACCGACCATAAAGCAGTAAAAATGAAGTCGAAACGCAACCCGAAACTCAGCACTGACTATGAGCAATAAAAAAAATCAGCACCATCAGCATTATCTATGAACAATAAAATCAATATCATCAGCACCACCAGAGCTTCGCCCCAATCAACATCATTCACCACGTTGAGATGCGGTCATTGTGTTTTGTTTTCTTTTCTACGGATCATTTTCAGAGTTCGTCTGAAATGAGTCACCACCAACCCCGCGTCCGTACGTGGTGACTCCCCGACGTGAACCTCCAGCGCCGCAGTATTCCCGACGCCAGGACGATCGGGCGCACGTCCGCCCAGAACCAGCTGCGCCAAGAATGACCGACGTGTGGAGGACGGCCGACCGACGCCCACTGTGTTACCACTGCGGGAAGCTGATCATGTGTACCGCCGATGCCCATACCGACGACTCGGGCTGCGCGGGTTCCACAAGAACGATTCGCGCCCCCGTTATGGTGAACGCCCTCGGGAGATCGACGAGTACCTGCGACGACCTCAGTCCCCCGAGCCTGCGTACCGCCGAGTGTCCCGGTCGCCGTCGCCACGACGTCCAGCTTCACCGATGCACCGACCCCGACGTGAAAGCCTGTCACCCCTCATTCCTCGCCGGGGAAACTAGGCGCGGCAACCCCTGGAGGTGGAGTTGCCGAAGACGACCGACGCCAAGATCCTCCACGAATGTTGGAGGGCCCCCACTCAAACGCCACCACAGACCGAAACGACGCTCCTGCAACGGTGAAGAATAACCTTAACATCGTTATCGACGGTCACGACGCGTCGGCTCTCGTCGACATCGGAGCAGACTACTCCGTCCTGAGTGGGAGGCTCTCAGAACGCCTTCGGAAAGTGACGACGCCGTGGGATGGCCCACAGATACGGACCGCCGGGGGACATCTCATCACGCTAGTCGGGAGATGCACTGCTCGCGTCGAGATTAACGGCGAGACGTGTCCGGTAAAGTTCGTCGTTCTACGGGACTGTGCGAGGGATGTTATGCTCGGAATGGACGTCTTGTGCGAGTACAGCGCCGTCATCGACCTGGAAGCCTACGAGTTGAGGCTGCGGAAACCTGTTGTAATGCCCGAGGATCACAAAACTTTGGCAGCCACGTCAGCTACAGTGCGCGTATTCTCCGACCACGTGAACTTGCCACCACGCTCGAGTGTACTTGTGCCTGTCGCGACCGAAAAAGGCATTTGCGGAGAAGCTTTGCTGGAGGGTAGCGTCCAACTGCTCCTAGGAAGAGGGATCGGCGTCGCAAGAGGCATCGCGAAGCTCCAAGACGGACGCACTGTTGCACTCGTAACGAACTTCCGACAGGAGGCTCAGCACCTTACGAAAGGCACCGCCGTGGGTCACGCCGAGGAACTCCCGACTCAGCCGCTATCGCCGGAGTATCAGAAGACCTCTCTTCGTGGCCACACGAGACAACGCCGCCTTCGCAGTTCGACATCGATCCAACCCTGCCTACCCCACAACGGCGACAACTCAGTGACCTTCTAGCCGAGTTCAGTGAGTGCTTCTCCGCGTCATCAAAGGTACACCAAACGACGGTCGCGAAACATCGAATTGTTACTGATGACGACGCACTTCCCGTTCATCGATCGCCGTACCGTGTTTCGGTGAAAGAGAGAAGTCATCCAGAAGCAAGTTGAAGAAATGCTCGACGACGACATCATCCAGCCGTCAAACAGTCGTGGGCTTCACCGGTAGTCCTGGTGAAAAAGAAGGACGGGACTCTTCGGTTCTGCGTGGACTATCGTCGACTGAACGCCGTAACAAAAAAGGACGTCTACCCGTTGCCCCGCATCGACGACACTCTGGACCGGCTGCGCCACGCCCGATACTTTTCGTCGATGGACCTGAAGAGTGGGTACTGGCAGATCAAGGTCGACAAACGGGACAGTGAGAAGACTGCCTTCGTCACGCCGGACGGACAGTACGAATTTAAAGTGATGCCGTTTGGAATGTGCACAGCACCGGCGACCTGCCAGCGCGTAATGGATACCGTCCTCTCAGGCTTGAAATGACAAAGCTGTCTCGTCTACCTCGATGACGTCGTGGTATTCGCAAGCCACTTCGAGGAGCACCTGAGACGTCTGCGAGCCGTGCTACAGGCTATCCAGAATGCTGAACTGACACTCAAGCCGTAAAAATGTCAGTTCGCTTACGGCGCGCTTAAATTCTTCGGCCATGTCGTGAGTGCTGAGGGTGTAAGCCCTGACCCGGCAAAGACATCCGCTGTCGCCGCATTTCCGAAGCCATCATACAAGAAAGCCGTAAGAAGATTTCTTGGACTGTGCGCTTACTACAGGCGTTTCGTTCGCGATTTCGCCAAGATTTCTGCACCGCTCACGCATCTGACGAAGGACGACGTGAACTTCCAGTGCGGGGAGGAGCAAGAACAAGCGTTCAACGAACTGAAGGAAAGACTCCAGTCGCCCCCTATCCTCGGACACTTCGATCCATCAGCGGAAACGGAAGTTCACACAGACGCCAGCAACGCCGGACTAGGTGCGGTGCTCGTCCAAAGACAAAACGGAGCAGAGAGGGTGATCGCTTACGCAAGCCGGGCACTGTCCAAGGCAGAGAAAAATTACTCGAAAACCGACAAGGAATGTCTCGCTGTCGTCTGGGCGTTAACCAAGTTCCGCCCATACCTGTACGGGATTCCGTTCCGCGTTGTCACAGACCACCACGCTTTCTCTTGGCTTGCCAAACTCAAAGACCCGTCAGGACGCCTCGCTCGCTGGAGCCTTCGACTGCAAGAATTCGACGTGACCATTGTGCACAAGTCTGGCCGCAAGCATAATGACGCCGACTGATTGTCTAGGGCCCCAGTCGAATCTCCTTCCAACAGCACCGACGACGACGACGACGATGACGACCGTTTTCTCGGCGCATTTACAGATCCCGACATGGGAGCACTTCAACGAAACGACCCGGAACTTCGCGCCGTGATCGACCACCTCGAAGGTCAAGGAAGCTCAGTTCCGCGAGTCAAGGCCCGAGACTTGCCAAGCTTCGTTCTGCGGCGAGGCGTGCTCTTCAAGAGGAACTTCGGAACGAGCAACCCTGCCTGGCTGCTGGCTGTTCCGGCCAGCCTGCGAGAAGAAATCTTTCAAGCATGCCATGACGACCCAACGGCTGGAAACCTTGGCTACAGCAGGACGCTCGCCCGGATTCGTGACAAGTACTACTGGCCGAGACTCGCGAAAACAATCCACCTGTACACAGGGTCGTGCCATGAGTGCCAACGACGTAAGAAGCCTCCGACGAAGCCAGCAGGACTCCTTCAGCCGATATACCTGCACCGACCACGCCCTTCCAGCAGGTCGGAATGGATTTACTTGGGCCCTTCCCAACATCGACGCAAGGAAATCGGTGGATTATCGTCGCGACTGATTATCTTACCCGATACGCCGAGACGAAAGTCCTGCCATCGGGAACAGCGGTTGAAGTCACCAAGTTTTTTGTCGAGTCTGTTCTCCTTCGACACGGCGCGCCTGAAGTGCTGATCACAGATCGCGGGTCATCCTTCATGGCACAGCTGACTCAAGAAGTTCTTCGGCTCAGTCATACCAGCCATCGACGAACAACCGCTTATCATCCGCAGACCAACGGGCTAACGGAGCGGCTCAACAAGACGATCGCCAACATGATCTCTATGTACGTCGACGTAGAGCACGAAACATGGGACGAGGTGTTGCCGTACGTCACGTTTGCGTACAACACAGCGGTGCAAGAAACCACGGGAATGACACCGTTCCAACTGGTACATGGCCGGACGGTTACCACAATGCTCGACGCCATGCTGCCTCACGTGCCGGCCGAAGATGGCAACGACGATGCTCAAATGATCTCGCAACGCGCGTAAGAAGCTCGCCAACTGGCAAGAATCAAGATTCATGACCAACAGCGAGTCGACGCACGCCGCTATAACCTTCGTCACCGGGACGTTCACTTTCAACCCGGAGACCGGGTGTGGGTGTGGACACCGATCCGCCGCCGTGGTCTGAGCGAGAAACTCCTGAAGCGCTACTTTGGACCCTACAAAGTGCTTCGTCGACTCGGGGATCTGAACTACGAGGTGATGCCCGACTGAACACGGACTTCATCACGCCGCCCTCCACGACCAGAAGTCGTCCACGTCGTGCGCATGAAGCCGTACTACGCTCGATAGGACTGTGGACCTTATGTGTTCCAAATGACGCTTTAGTTTACTGTTATTTTTGTTTGCTTTGTTTTGTTTTGTGCTGCATCGGGGCGATGCACTTTTTTAAATGGGAGGAGTAATGCCGCGCGCGCAGCCGGCCAAGTAGGCAGCGCGCGCGTGGCCTAACGGTTAATGCGCCTGCCTCCCACGCGAAAAGCCAGGGTTCGATTCCTGGGAGCGACGTGTATTTTGTTTATGCCTGCAATTTAGTGTTCTGGAAAATTCGCGAATCTTGTTGCTTGTTCGAGGTCTGAATGTTCTACGCGTCGAACCTTCTACGCCGGTTATTCCAGAAGCCCACGCGCACATAATGGGTTTCGCGTGGTGAGCCAAAGTCAGTCTCGCCCCAGTGTTCGACTCTGCTGTTACGCCGACTTCGACGCCCGCGACGCTCTGCTGTTATCTTCTGTTTCCGATTTTATTTTGGGCACAAGTTCGCCCCATGAAACGTTTCAGTTTTCTCAGTTATTCCTTTGTTTTACTTGTCCTTCGTGACAATATATGTATCTTACTTGGCTGTGTTTTATGCTACGGTTTACACTAGTTGGCACCTCATTGAACCGAATGTTTTCGTCTGTGTCCCTGCCGCATGTAGATAAACTTTAAAGAAAGATTATGTTTTAGGGCCTTTACTACTGCAAAATGCAGATATAGTTCTTAACATTTCAAATCAAAACAGGAACGAGCTTCGACGAAATCATACACACCAATTCAAAATGTATGAAATAGAAAAGTCAAAAGCAGTTCTCTAAACTCTAGGCTCTAAACGTCCCAAGCGATAAGATAATACGTATGTGTACAAGCCCATAGCCAGATGTAGGATGCCTACATGTCTTTCTCAGGGTGAAGACATCCTTTGTTTGACTGGATGGCTAAGAGCGTGACACGCTGGCGCACTCAGTGCTTGACTTGTTGGGTAAAATGGAATCTTAGGAATAGTCAAGGCTACGTGCACGAGCTGAGACACACCAGTTTGCGCGCACTTCAAAATACAAAAAAAGGAAGAAAAAAACGATTGGACGAAAAAATGGCTGAAATGGCACCACTCAATCAAAGACACACTAGCCAGATGCTGGTCAGATGAAATAATGAGCGCCAATGCCACAAAGAGGAATTGTGGGATCATTCTTGGCTATCAAAAGAAGTAGGGAAACGTGGAATATACAATTTATTTTGGAAAAACGGTTAATGCGCTTAAATTTATCTTATTTCGATTTATCAGAGGATTACTTATGTCACGATGTGGAAATTATTTTTTTAATTTTATTTAACTCAATCATAAATTAAAGAGCAAAAGGCTAACAGGAACAAATGTGTAATGTGTTCAAGAATGAAATACTGTGCAAGCAGATTGACTTTGTAGATCGATCATTTCCGTTCCTAACATGTTTATCGCTCGCGAGAGCATTAGGACTTAGGCGGAATAAGACACACAGCTATTTATTATCGAATGGTCTAGGTCAGGGGTCTCCAAACCCCGGCCCGCGGGCCAAATCCGGCCCGCGGAGGTCTTACGACCGGCCCGTGACTGACCGTGGTCCTCCGAATGAAGCCCGTCCCGTCGCCCGCTTCCAGCAAGTCCGCTGTTACCGGCGCCCACAGTAAAGAAACGGCGCCGCGCACCAACCGCGCAAACTAAGACACCACGAAGAACGAGAAGAGACTGCCTGTTGTAACGCAGGTCCTCTCGCCATATTATTCATTGGACATCGAAATCACCAGCAACACTATTCTTAGTCCCCTGATTTATATTAACTAATTGTATGCTGCAATTCCTTTCTGTGGCGGCATATATTTTATGACAGCATAATATATGACTATTGCATATTGTCAGCATCAGTTTTACCATTATGATTAGTGTTGGGCCGTTTGTGAACATGCCAAAGTTCCTAGGCGCTTCGATTGATGAGTTTTATTTGTGTAATGCTATTCTCAGCTAAATTACATTTTAATATAAAGTATATGTATTCATGATTGTCTTAGATTATTTTTATGTCTACTCTAAACAATTTTGTATTTAAATGATTATATATAATATTTATTTGCTGTTCCCTTAATTGTATTTACTTATTTATTTCCCGGCCCTCGAGACCGCGACAGATCCCCGATCCGGCCCCTTAGCCAAAAAGTTTGGAGACCCCTGGTCCAATCGACGTTCAATTAGTTCGGCACTTCTTTGTGACACCGAATATAACGTAGCTCATTTACTTTTCAGATGTGGTCTGCCTCTTTTCTTTCCAAATTACCATCAACGTGATGATAAACGTTTGCCGCGAAGCCTTCGGTAATTTCATTCACCGCATCTGTGCGCAATTTACATCAGGAGGCTGAGTATTCACCTCCATTAATTTTCTTTATTATCGCGTCCTGGTCACTTCTCAGGCAATCCTGATGACTCCCCAGTCGAACCTGTTGATGCGCACGATGCGTGAATGCGTGTCTGTCGTATCAGCGAAGCTAAATCTCAACGCAAGCTCTCTCCACAACTGTAAAGTGAAGAGAATTTCAAGAGTTAGGGCTGTGTTTCTTAACTAATTAGAACCACTTCCAGTTAGGTATTCTACCAAACCCACTGCTAAATGCGTTTCCGACTCATCTTTGAGGGGTTTTTTTCCCCGAGGCAACGTTTATGAATGTGCATGCTCTTCCCAACTTCGTTGCCCTTCATAGAGCGTGACTCCGATGCAAAACGTGGTTGACATTTAATAGCCTTAGCAGCTTCATTTCGCGTCCACTTTCAATTTTAGCAAAACAAGACCTGCCTGAGATAACAAAATCCGACATATAAAAAGCGTCTTCTTGGCCAGGTTCAACGCAAAGGGTGATACGCAACGCTTTAACTTTGCTAGCCATCAGCAACACTGTCTCACACATGAGTCAATGAGTTCGATGAATTGAAAGGGAGCGTGAACACACGTCAACATAAAACAAGGAGTCATCAAATTGTGTTTGTGTAACTCATAGCATAATGCTCATCTTCTCGGTAGATTTCTGTGCATGCCCGGGGAAGCACAGGCTTGTTGAGCCCTACGAACTGGAGGCTGCGTAAGAACCTCCGCATACCGTACTCATCATCAGCAAGTTGGACATTTGTTTTTATTGCATTTTCATTCCACAGCCTAAGTTTGCTTCGCACTAATGGAAGTCTCCCTTCGTTTGAAATATCAAACAAATATAAGCGGGCAGATAGAACTATGGTCTCTGGAACGCGTCTCCGACTGGTGTGTTTACCGGGTCCAAAAAGTGGTCCCTCGATTTCCGCCTGATAACGTCATAGAAGTGTCATGTTGTCGCCGGTCGCGACCCTGGCGGTGTCTCAGCAGCTGTGGTGCAAGTGGCAAACGCCTGTTCTGCTGCAGGTCGCTCTCCATTGTGACAGTCCACGGAAGCTACAGCAGCAGGAGGTTGGGACGCCTGGGACACCTAAAGCCCCTTCATGTTTCAAAAGTAGCGCAAGGTTCTTGGATGCACGAGGCACGCGCAACGTGCAGCCCTTGGGAAGATCATGGCGGCACAGTACAGCACTGAGCGAGATTTCAGAAGCCATGAATTTCCCAGAAGTGGCGCGCGGCACGTGCCTCGAGCATCTGTACAACAATGAATGGCGCCACTTTTCCCAGGATAGAGGGGCTTTAGGGACACCTAGGGTGCCTTCCTGTGCGCTTTGCTTAGGGTGGAGACATCTCCACCCTAAGCAAAGCGCGTGCTGTCGGCATCGGGTACTACAAAGGGTGGCATCACCCTAAACAGAAGGACATTGAGGCACCCTAGGGACACCTTGACGACAGCGACACTCGCCTTCGCTCGTGCTTTTCGCCAGCATTTCTACGACCAACCACTAGGATCGCGACAGGCTACAGCATGACACTCCGGCTTCTGTGACGTCATTTGTTGCCAGTTCGGGACCACTTTTGATGTATGGGCGGGATAGGACGCTAAACACACCGGTCGGAGACGCGATCCAGGCACCATAATAGAACTGCGCGGTTGACGTGAATCGATGTTCAATAAACTCACCCGACAAGTAAGCCCCACATTGGCAAAAGTGCCCCGCGTTCCATTCGCTGAGATCAGAGTTGGAATTTTATGCCGTTGTTTTGGTACTGGTCGTGTTGGAGTCACTGCAATTGTAGACAATTTTCCATGAATAAAATTAGAAAGAACGCCGTTTTGTCGCTGAGTCCCTACATGTTTGCCTCATAGACTGGAAGATTGGCCAGACGCTGACTGGATAAAAATCGAGCGTCACGTGCGCCGCGTGATGGGTGATGGTTATTTCTTAGCTCGGAGTACAGCGAAAGCTGCGAGCGTAAGGTCACAGCTTTGAGAGATGTTGATCGTGCTTGGTAGCGCGTGCAGCAAAATCAGAGACCGAAACTACGAGCTCGGACTCGCAGTCCTTGCTTGGGTCCACGGTAGCCATGGTATTTAGCGCCAGGTCTGCGGATCCGCGCCAGGTCCGCCCCTAAACTGCGCACTTGTCCGTGGTGGCTTCAAGGTCACGTGATATGGACATTTCTCTGGTCCACGGACCTGGTTCATAAAACTGGGGCCGCACTGTTTATTGGCGACGTGCGCGATCGAAATCGTCGCTGTGGTCGGCCTGCCACGATTCGCCGAATGCTGCGAGTCTGCAAAGTATGTTTCATCGACAAAAATAAGGGGAGTGCAAGAATTTGAATTTTGACGGCGTTGGCAGTGTTGCTTCGAGAGCCCAAAGATTTCAAGATTTCACCGTGCTAATTACAAACGCCATCGAACATGTTGTTTGCAAGGTAATGATGTCACGAGAGGGAACCATAGGAGGGCGCCTCAGAAACATCTCGCCGCTAATACGCCATACAAGAGACAGTCTGCAAACGTCAGTCATCGCGATATCCGTGGTTCGAGTGCCACGTGCAAATTTTCTCCTTGAATTCTTTGCCATGCGGCATTCAAAGCACGAATATCGTGGTGACTCGCGTTCGAATTTGTTTGCATACTTGTATGATGTATAATGCCCGAGTCCCACTAGAGCGACAGACAGAAACAAAGGACAGCGACAAACCTCAAACCCATGCAGCATGCTCACGATGGTGCCTTTGGCAGGCGTTTAGTCGTTCGGTGCTCGTGAAGTAAGAACCAGTGACTGCAAGCCTGCCAAAGATACCCTCGCGTGCATGATGCTCGTGTTTGAGCATAGCCTCATTTATTCTACAAAGTGTGTCAAATCGTAAATGATTCTGGTTTGAGACATGTCGCTGTCATTTGTTTTTGTTTGTCGCTCTAGTGGGACTCGGGCATAAGTAGTCTGACCCCAACTTTATCTTTGTCCGCCATGTGAATACAACTTTACGCGCATTACACAGCAGTGATACACGACAGGACGCCAACACGATTCTCATCTAGATCGAAACGTTCAGGGTTAAGAATTGAACCCAGGATCCCTAGGCGCTGCTGCACGAGCTTTTGCTCCACGCGCTCCGAGCTGCTGTGCGCTAACACACTCGGCCACCGATCCGCTTTAGCCAATCCCTCTACCATGGACTGTTCTGTTATGTAAGAATTTTAAGAAAATTTTAATATGTATTTTTGTTTTGCAGCCGTATTTTTCTGGGTTGTGCTCCAGTGAACACTGAAGATACAATTTTGTATAATCTCAAGACAAAGAAAAATGTATTCGAATGTAACCAACGATGACTGCATGCCATATGACATGTTCATGTAACTTGAAATTGTGCAGAATCTGGAGGTCCTGCATGACTGTTCGACATTCTGGCCCCGATACGATAGAAATACGTTATTATTTTTTTTTGTCTTGTTAACCAAGGGCCAAGTGTCCCGCCGTCAGGCTGAGCAAGAGTGGCTAGGCATTTTGATCCTCCTCCTCGATATACGAGGATTTTAATATCCTCTTTAATAGCTTTCTAAATCATGTTTTTTTTTAATATATTGTCAGTTATTTTTTGTATTCTACTTGTAATCAAGTGCAATAAAGAAGTAAAAAGAAGATAAGGGAGCGCCGCTAGGGTAGCGGTATCATGCAAGCGTTCGATTCTCGGGCATCGCATGATGCCCGAGGTTCCCTAGGTTCAATTCTCGGGCATCGCACTTTTTTTTCTCTTTTAATTTTTTTGTTTACTCGCCAATTGACCAAGGTATTTAGAGAAGGCTACAAGCGCAATTATTTTATACTCTATTCTACCATAGGCGCAAGCGAAAAATAGCTAAATGGGTATGCGATGCATTTTTTTTAATATTTAATAATAAAACACTCAATGGACGCAAAATGAATGAGATTGTTTGTCCGGCTACTTCGGTTATGTTAAAGTTCTTGTATAGGCTCCCTACGGGAGCCAGAGATGCGCGTTCATCCCCGTAGCGCCGGCTTTCCTGCACGGCAGTCGGAGTCTGCTCCTCACGTGACTGGACTCGGCGAATAGCGGCGCCGCGCGTTCGAGGCGCGCGGCGCGCTCAAAACCAGGGGAGCATACGCCGGGGCGCGTGCAACGTCGACTTTCCTGCACGGCACTTGATCCGGCTCCTCACGTGATCGGATCTCGGCGAATAGCGGCGCGGCGACACGTGGGAAACAGACGCGCAACTCTGCAGGAACTCTAGGTTATGTTAGTGTTCCTGTATAGGCTCCCCTACGGAAGCCAGAGTTGCGCGTTCATCCTCGTAGCGCCGTCTTCTTTCCTGCATGGCATGTTGATCCAGCTCCTCACGTGACTGAATTCGGCGAATAGCAGCGCCGCGCGTTCGAGGCGCGTGGCGCGCTCGTTCGGCGGGGCGCGTGCAACGCCGACTTTCCTGCACGGCACTTGTTCCGGCTCCTCACGTGATCGGATCTCGGCGAATAGCGGCGCGGCGGCACGTTGGAAACAGACGCGCAACTCTGGCTCCCGTAGGGAGCCTATACACTGCAGGAACTCTAGGTTATGTTAGTGTTCCTGTATAGGCTCCCTATGGAAGCCAGAGTTGCGGGTTCATCCTCGTAGCGCCGTCTTTCCTGCATGGCATGTTGATCCAGCTCCTCACGTGACTGAATTCGGCGAATAGCAGCGCCGCGCGTTCGAGGCGCGTGGCACGCTCATTCGGCGGGGCGCGTGCAACGTCGACTTTCCTGCACGGCACTTGATCCGGCTCCTCACGTGATCGGATCTCGGCGAATAGCGGCGCGGCGGCACGTGGGAAACAGACGCGCAACTCTGGCTCCCGTAGGGAGCCTATACACTGCAGGAACTCTAGGTTATGTTAGTGTTCCTGTATAGGCTCCCTACGGAAGCCAGAGTTGCGCGTTCATCCTCGTAGCGCCGTCTTCTTTCCTGCATGGCATGTTGATCCAGCTCCTCACGTGACTGAATTCGGCGAATAGCAGCGCCGCGCGTTCGAGGCGCGTGGCGCGCTCGTTCGGCGGGGCGCGTGCAACGTCGACTTTCCTGCACGGCACTTGATCCGGCTCATCACGTGATCGGATCTCGGCGAATAGCGGCGCGGCGGCACGTGGGAAACAGACGCGCAACTCTGGCTCCCGTAGGAGCTTATACACTGCAGGAACTCTAGGTTATGTTAGTGTTCCTGTATAGGCTCCCTACGGAAGCCAGAGTTGCGCGTTCATCCTCGTAGCGCCGTCTTCTTTCCTGCATGGCATGTTGATCCAGCTCCTCACGTGACTGAATTCGGCGAATAGCAGCGCCGCGCGTTCGAGGCGCGTGGCGCGCTCGTTCGGCAGGGGCGCGTGCAACGTCGACTTTCCTGCACGGCACTTGATCCGGCTCATCACGTGATCGGAACTCGGCGGCATAGCGGCGCGGCGGCACGTGGAAACAGACGCGCAACTCACTAGCGTGGAGCCTAACTGGACCTGGGTTATGTTAGTGTTCCTGTATAGGCTCCTACGGAAGCCAGAGTTGCGCGTTCATCCTCAGTAGCGCCGTCTTCTTTCCTGCATGGCATGTTGATCCAGCTCCTCACGTGACTGAATTCGGCGAATAGCAGCGCCGCGCGTTCGAGGCGCGCGGCGCGTCGTTCGGCAGAGGCGCGTGCAACGTCGGCTCACCTGCACGCACACGTCCGGCTCATCACGTGATCGGAACTCGGCGAATAGCGGCGCAGCGCTGGGAAACAGACGCGCAACTCGGCTCCCGTAGGGAGCCATACCTACAGGAACTCTAGGTGACGTAGAGTTCCTGTATAGGCTCCTACGGAAGCCAGAGTTGCGCGTTCATCCTCGTAGCGCCGTCTTCTTCCTGCATGGCATGTTGATCCAGCTCCTCACGTGACTGAATTCGGCGAATAGCAGCGCCGCGCGTTCGAGGCGCGTGGCGCGCTCGTTCGGCGGGGCGCGTGCAACGTCGACTTTCCTGCACGGCACTTGATCCGGCTCATCACGTGATCGGATCTCGGCGAATAGCGGCGCGGCGGCACGTGGAAACAGACGCGCAACTCTGGCTCCCGTAGGAGCCTCATACACTGCAGGAACTCTAGGTTATGTTAGTGTTCCTGTATAGGCTCCCTACGGAAGCCAGAGTTGCGCGTTCATCCTCGTAGCGCCGTCTTCTTTCCTGCATGGCATGTTGATCCAGCTCCTCACGTGACTGAATTCGGCGAATAGCAGCGCCGCGCGTTCGAGGCGCGTGGCGCGCTCGTTCGGCGGGGCGCGTGCAACGTCGACTTTCCTGCACGGCACTTGATCCGGCTCATCACGTGATCGGATCTCGGCGAATAGCGGCGGCGGCACGGGAAACAGACGCGCAACTCTGGCTCCCGTAGTGAGCCTATACACTGCAGGAACTCTAGGTTATGTTAGTAGTTCCTGCATAGGCTCCCTACGGAAGCCAGAGTTGCGCGTTCATCCCCGTAGCGCCGTCTTCTTTCCTGCATGGCATGTTGATCCAGCTCCTCACGTGACTGAATTCGGCGAATAGCAGCGCCGCGCGTTCGAGGCGCGTGGCGCGCTCAGTACGCTGCGGCGGGGCGCGTGCAACGTCGACTTTCCTGCACGGCACTTGATCCGGCTCATCACGTGATCGGATCTCGGCGAATAGCGGCGCGGCGGCACGTGGAAACAGACGCGCAACTCTGGCTCCCGTAGGAGCCTACACTGCAGGAACTCTAGGTTATGTTAGTGTTCCTGTATAGGCTCCCTACGGAAGCCAGAGTTGCGCGTTCATCCTCAGTAGCGCCGTCTTTCCTGCATGGCATGTTGATCCAGCTCCTCACGTGACTGAATTCGGCGAATAGCAGCGCCGCGCGTTCGAGGCGCGTGGCGCGCTCAGTACGTCGGCGGGGCGCGTGCAACGTCGACTTTCCTGCACGGCACTTGATCCGGCTCATCACGTGATCGGATCTCGGCGAATAGCGGCGCGGCGGCACGTGGAAACAGACGCGTAACTCTGGCTCCCGTAGGGAGCCTATACACTGCAGGAACTCTAGGTTACGTTAGTAGTTCCTATAGGCTCCCTACGGAAGCCAGAGTTGCGCGTTCATCCTCGTAGCGCCGTCTTCTTCCTGCATGGCATGTTGATCCAGCTCCTCACGTGACTGAATTCGGCGAATAGCAGCGCCGCGCGTTCGAGGCGCGTGGCGCGCCTGCGTTCGGCGGGGCGCGTGCAACGTCGACTTTCCTGCACGGCACTTGATCCGGCTCATCACGTGATCGGATCTCGGCGAATAGCGCGCGGCGGCGTGGGAAACAGACGCGTAACTCTGGCTCCCGTAGGGAGCCTATACACTGCAGAACTCTAGGTTATGTTAGTGTTCCTGTATAGGCTCCCTACGGAAGCCAGAGTTGCGCGTTCATCCTCGTAGCGCCGTCTTCTTCCTGCATGGCATGTTGATCCAGCTCCTCACGTGACTGAATTCGGCGAATAGCAGCGCCGCGCGTTCGAGGCGCGTGGCGCGCTCGTTCGGCGGGGCGCGTGCAACGTCGACTTTCCTGCACGGCACTTGATCCGGCTCATCACGTGATCGGATCTCGGCGAATAGCGGCGCGGCGGCACGTGGGAAACAGACGCGCAACTCTGGCTCCCGTAGGGAGCCTATACACTGCAGGAACTCTAGGTTATGTTAGTGTTCCTGTATAGGCTCCCTACGGAAGCCAGAGTTGCGCGTTCATCCTCGTAGCGCCGTCTTCTTTCCTGCATGGCATGTTGATCCAGCTCCTCACGTGACTGAATTTGGCGAATAGCAGCGCCGCGCGTTCGAGGCGCGTGGCGCGCTCGTTCGGCGGGGCGCGTGCAACGTCGACTTTCCTGCACGGCACTTGATCCGGCTCATCACGTGATCGGATCTCGGCGAATAGCGGCGCGGCGGCACGTGGGAAACAGACGCGCAACTCTGGCTCCCGTAGGAGCCTATACACTGCAGGAACTCTAGGTTATGTTAGTGTTCCTGTATAGGCTCCCTACGGAAGCCAGAGTTGCGCGTTCATCCTCGTAGCGCCGTCTTCTTTCCTGCATGGCATGTTGATCCAGCTCCTCACGTGACTGAATTCGGCGAATAGCAGCGCCGCGCGTTCGAGGCGCGTGGCGCGCTCGTTCGGCGGGGCGCGTGCAACGTCGACTTTCCTGCACGGCACTTGATCCGGCTCATCACGTGATCGGATCTCGGCGAATAGCGGCGCGGCGGCACGTGGAAACAGACGCGCAACTCTGGCTCCCGTAGGGAGCCTATACACTGCAGGAACTCTAGGTTATGTTAGTGTTCCTGTATAGGCTCCCTACGGAAGCCAGAGTTGCGCGTTCATCCTCGTAGCGCCGTCTTCTTTCCTGCATGGCATGTTGATCCAGCTCCTCACGTGACTGAATTTGGCGAATAGCAGCGCCGCGCGTTCGAGGCGCGTGGCGCGCTCGTTCGGCGGGGCGCGTGCAACGTCGACTTTCCTGCACGGCACTTGATCCGGCTCATCACGTGAACACGCAACTCTGGCTCCCGTAGGGAGCCTGTACAGGAACTCTAGGTTATGTCAACAGTAGCCGCCATCTCTCAGCCATTGCGTTACCCCGACTTCGCTCATTTGAAGACGGCCGCCATAGGTAGCAAATCAACGCTCCTAATTTGTTACCTTTACTCGGGGAAGACTAATTTTTATTTTAAAAATATACATTACTTTCGGCTACCGCTGTAGAGTATCTTAGCGCGATACGTAAAAAAACGGATTTTTGTGGTTCCTTCAAGACGCCAACGATCCCTTTGACCCATGCAGTATATTCCTCGCCATGGCATGGTCCTAAAAGCAACGTAAAAACTTTCACATTAAGTAGGGACTTTATTAAACACGTTGCAACAGAGAAGTGTGGGCTGAATACGTAGCTTAAGGACAGAGCAAGCTAGTGTCATATGTTCGACTATATAACATGTTTCTTTAAGTGGTTGTCACTGAAACTTCTAGGTGCTCAGTCTATTTTTATTTTCTTGTAATGGTTTAATCGAAATCGTTTTTATTATATTTTTAACGCTGCTTATTTGTTGTTTGGATGTAGATTTTCTACGGCGGACAGCGGCATTAAATACACATTTGCTGTATATAAAAAAAACAATTTGGCAGTGATCAATTTATGTATAAACCTTTATGTAAATCACCTTGCCTTGATTTTGTTGTTTTTCGATACAATTAACTGTATGCAAAAAACAATTTAATTTGACTAGATTTTAGCGAGGTTGTTGACGGAGCCCGCACATCATGTTCGTCTGTAATCATGCATTCGCTCCCAAGTTGATCAGCGCCTGTTCCAAACGTATTGCCACACATCTCGGTCGATTCTGGCAAGGAACAAAAACAAACAAAAAACAACAAAAGCATACAGAGTGACAAGCCTAAATAATGCGACTGAGTCGTGTTAAATTAAAAACTCGCGATGTGATTTTCTTAACCATTATTATATGTTTATTGTTCTTTTTTGACCGAACTGTTAAGTCAGGTAAATTAAATTGAAGCAATATTGTTTTAGAAATAAAACATTAAATGAACCTTTTTATACGTGTTCTATCTGCGTTTGTTCAGATATATGCCTATTCGATATAGACAGGGTTTTCGCGGGCTTTCGATGCGGAACGTTAAATTTCTAATATGTAAAAAATATTTGCTTCAAACTACTGTCTCCAGTGACAATCCATTGCTAAGTAGACAGAACATAACGTAAACAAATTTAAAAAATAATTGGCTATATTTTTAAGCGAAGGGTACGTAATGAATATTTTGCCGCGATGTTTCTCGCAAGGATGGACATCTGACTTTGTATTTTTATTAGCAAATTAACCTTACACTCTCAGGCACTGATTACCTACTACGGTTAACTATCTTGAAATGTAAAAACAAAATCAGAAAATATATCGCACCGCACCATTCTAATAACTGCATTTCCGTCGCTCCCGAATCGAACGCGTTTATTATCATTTAACGTCTGCCCTCGCGCCTTGCAAAGCTATAAACGTCATCACACTGTGCACATAAGTGAGACACTACAAAAACCTGTCATAATGTTATGTCGGACACATCTGCACCATGGAATGACGTAACGTTCGTAACTGACTGCAACTCCTTAGTTCTCTACATTTAAAAAAATACGGTTCAATGGGCCGATCTAATTTTTTTTTTCAGCCATATGTAAGCGTTTTTGATGGCAGTCCTCACATTTCGTAAATTGTTCCCGACCATGATGAAATGAGCCATTCGTCTAAAGCCAACGAAAGCGAGTTTCTTAAAATATTTGCCAAAACATTCGGGTCATGCTCTGTCGTCATTTTTCAACGATGCGAAAGAAGAATAGGCGCCCTTCGGGGGCGCTTTTCTTTGCCTTCGAGTGTCGTCTCCACTTCGTTCCCTTTGTGGCAGTTTTGTTTGCGCGGGAAAATACCCGCGAATAAGTCTTCTCGAGCTTGCTTTGTACGTCTTTCTTGGCCTTATTCGTGACATTCAAGCAAACCGCCATGCATCCCTATTTTATTTACGTTCGTTTTTTGCCATTTTAAAGAAGAGCGTAGAAGGTTGTGTTCGTGTGCCTGTGCGTGCGTGCGTGGTTGCGTACATGTGTGCGTGTGTGCGTGCGCGTGTTCGTACGTATATGTATGTGTGTGTATGTATGCGCCCGCGCTTGTGTGCGTGTGTGTGTGCGTGTACGTGTGCGTGTGCGTGTTTGTGTTTGTGTGTGTGTGTGTGTGTGTGTGTGTGTGTGTGTGTGTGTGTGTGTGTCTGTGTGTCTGTGTGTGTGTGTGTGTGTGTGTGTGTGTGTGTGTGTGTGTGTGTGTGTGTGTGTGTGTGTGTGTGTGTGTGTGTGTGTGTGTGTGTGTGTGTGTGTGTGTGTGTGTGTGTGCAAAGGGGGAGGGGTGCGCGTTCACTTTTGAAAACTAAACTAAGATAGGCTCGTATCAACATCTCAGTATTTTCAACCGCAAGCCGCAATAAAGGTTCGGATGCTACGCGAGCACATTTTACCCTCGCTGAACTCCTTTCAGACCTTCCTTGGCAAGCATCAACAATCGCTCATAGCTCAAAGAATTTATAGCCCGCGACCGCCAAAAGCGCTCCATATTGAAAGGCGGAAGTTGCCCGTGTGGTTGAATAATACAAAGCGGTCTTCAAATACAAATTCGCGACGATTCGAATTTATATTTTATGAGCTCCTCCGCCTTCTTTCCGACTAATACGAATAACGCTACACGAGAGGATAGTGTACAGAGCTTAGAAAGTCTTCCACAGAGTGTTCAGATATCAAAGAAAAGCGCCGCCATTTTTCTTTAGGTTTTCTTTGGTTCTCTTTTCACCCTTTTCCGAAATCTAGTTTTTTCTTTTTAACTAGGAGTGCATTGAACTGCCCTCCGCGTCTCGTGACCAATGCGTAAACCAAACAAATAAACAAATATGAGTTTACGGAAGCCGCGATCTATGGCGTCCGCGCACTTATGCGTTGTTGTTGCGTACGAAATTCCCTTGAAAGCGGTTTTACGTCATTTGATTCAAGATGAGACCGTAACACCTAAACACCTTCTTGATGTGCCTTGTCAACGAGCTCGAGGAACAAACCAATCAATAATATCGTAATATTTAATAAGTTTTTTTTCTTTATTGAGGAGGCGTTTGTGATTATGTGCTATGGTCTCACCAAATAAACAACTTGTGTAACGGGAGAGGATAGGACAAACCGTGCTCCGTTTCACGATGAGTCCGACCGCAGTGCGATCCGACGAAGCAGCAATTAAGCGGCGTCAAAAAGAGTGCATCGTCGTGGGGCTCGGCGTCTTTACGCGTTCTCCATCATCGCTTGAATTAATCACGCGTAGAAGAAAACCGAAGGATCACGCCGCGTTTACTGTGCGTGTTTGGTTTATCAGGTAGCAGAAAACGCGCAACAAAGACGACGACGAACGCCGTGACGATGCACTTTTAGCGCAGCTGGATTGGTCGGCTCCGTCGAAACAAAGGGTTGGCTGCACGGTCGGACTTAAAGGGGTACTGAACCGAAATTTGGAGCTCACAAAACAGGGCTGGAGCGATAGGCGGGACGGTGCAGAAGCCAAAAACACCACTCATCAGGCACGTATCCCCCCCCCCCCCCGGCCCTCCCCTACGAAGTCTTCCATTTTGCTGGGGCTTCCTCTTTTCCCTCCCCTTCATAAAGCATTTTGTCATGGGCGGGCCCCTTCGAATCAAAATCCTGGCTACGTGCCTGCCACTCATACAGCGATCTCTCTAACGGATGGCCGTATTTTTGGAAAAGAAATGCGCGATTGAGCACGGCCGACGAGGCCGACGAGACATGTGAAGTCACGATCCTCATTCCGTCTCCTCCTCGCTTCGTCCCGTCCAGCTGGCGAACCGAAGTGAGGAGGAGAAAAGCGAGGCCGCTTTCCCTCATTCTCAACTGTTCCAGAAAGATCGTGACGTCATAGTCCTCGCTTGATCGCGCCCTTCTTTTTCAGAAATACGGCCATTCGTTTGAGATATCGATGTATGAGTGAAGCCTTGGAGTTGGTAGCGTCCCGTTCAACGCTTCTGCGGCCTTATTTTACGAAATCCAAATTTCGGTTCAGTGTTCCTTTAAAGCGCAAGGAGAATGAAAGGAGGAATTTCTCCGAAACCTCGTCCGGGTATACCCGACGCTGCGGTGAGAGACTTGGCTGAACGAGGTCTAATTAGGGAGTTTTGGGGTACCGTTTTTGCACATTCTGATACGGTACACGATGGGCCCTCCGGTACGAACTGCGCATATGGGAGACTTTTGTGGTAGCGCATGCGCAGTGCATGCCGGAGGGCCCATCGTGTACCGTATCGAATGTGCAAAAACGGTTCCCCAAATCTCTCTATCGCCTTTTGGTAAAACATCGGCTTTCAGTTTGGGCTTTCTGGGAGACGCATTTTCCGGCTGCACACGCGATTGGAAGATCGATCGTCTTTGAAAATGGCTTGGTCCAGAATTCGTGCAGGGTTCAGTATAAAAAACTGCAGCTATGTCGATGGTGTGTATCTCGATAAGTCTGGCACGGCACTCATTACGAGTAATGAAATTACTCGTGAACTATTACTTTTTGGGGTAATTTTTGTAATAGTCTGGATACATTTATTGGGAAGTAATCATGGGAATAATCTGATTATCTGAAAAGTACTGTTTTTTTGTTTTTGTTTTTTTTAATCGTTACTTTTTTTAAACTTTATAATATTGTTTTTCTTTGTTTTTTAAGTTTCTTCCCGAGGAATCTTCAAACCAAGTCTCCGACAAGGTGATGGTCTACGAAAATTGGTGGGATAAGTTGTATCTAATTCGCTGATTCTAATTCAATTCGGAGCGCAAGTTCGTCTGCTACTTTTGCAAATATTGTGGTGACGTCAGAAGACGCCGAGTTCTGATTGGCTCCGATTGAAACATAGTGGGTAGACCTCAAGGCAGCTTGCCCTGAGGTCTACCCACTATTCTTCAATCAGAGCCAATCAGAGCTCGGCGTCTTTCTGACGTCACCGAAACCCCTGCAAAAGTAGCAGACGAACTTACGCTCCGCATAATGGACAGTAAAGAACCCAAAGAAATATATTTCGTTTTGAGAATCGAAATAACGGTTACTTTTTTCGAGTAACGGTCAAACACTTTTCGTCTCAAGTAATGAAGTAATCTAATTTAATACATTTTAATCGAGCATAGTTGTAATTGTAATCGATTACTTTTGTAGCGTTAGCTACACTGGCCGAGGTTGAGCAGTTTCGCGTGGCTCTCATAATGAGCCGTGCTCATTACGAAAGCCACGTGCCACGCGCTGCCACGAGCCACGCGCGGCGGCGGTGGCTCCTCCGCCGCCGCCGCGCGCTTTGCATAATGGGCACGGCTCGCATAATGAGCACGGCTCATTATGAGAGCCACGCGAAGCCGCCGCCGCGCGCTCCGCCGCCGCCGCGACCGCCTCGCCGGTCTGCTGATTCCAGAGGAGTGACATCGTAGGCACGACAGACGCACTGGCGCCGCCGCGTGCCCAGCTGTGCGCCTCCGTTGCGCAGTAGCCAACTCTGACGCTGCACCGGAGCCGCTTGATAGCGACTCTCATTTTGTGCGCATAAGCTCACGCTACGTATATCCTAACATAGCCGAGCTAAGCCACCGCTATTTTTTTTTTCTGAGTGACGTGTACAAGATTAATTTCAGTCGAAGTATAGAAGATTACAGATATCATATGCATATTTAGAACAGAAGAACGGGGTTGTGTTTCTGCAATGCTTCACTGCAGAATACGCTCAAATGCGATAGCGCCGAATTATTTTTACGAAAGTTATATCTCGCTCGTTAAAGTACGAGAAACCCTACCAAAAGTAACTAAGCATAAATGTTCGTATATTTTCATATCATAAAGATGGTTATACCCAAAACGTCAACGCTACAAAGTCGAAACGTTTGCATATCAATAAAGTATACCTCGCATCCTCTCGTTAAACTTTTCCAAGTTCACCAAGTGTACTTTATTTCACGTGGATTCAACACTCTTGCTGTGTTTTCTAAAATTGACTCAATATGTGGTTTGTTAACTAACTCAGTTATGATTTCGCGCTCCAGCCGATCAATGTCGCGTCCGCATGTTCAGTTCACGAGCCGCATTTCGTCATGACACGCTCCGCACCCTTTGAAACCTAAGATATCACAATAATGTCACCAAGCTCTCTCGTTGTTTAAAAAAAAAGTTAGTTAGGTTTTGATTTTTGAATGCCTGAAACCAAAATAAAGTTTTTGAATTCCTTGCCCTCCTGTTGTAGATTTGGTTATAAGTGGCCGAGTGCGTTTGCGCACCGGAGCTCGGAGCAAGTGGAGCGAGAGCAGGCTCTGCCGAACCCAAAGCTCTTGGGTTCAATCCCGACCTCTGCCCGTTTCGATCTGGATGAGCATCTCACCGGCGTGCGATCCTGTATTAGCGCTGCGTGACGCACGTTAAAGATCCCAGACTAGAAGGGGTACTGTATACTGACTAAATGACTTACCCACAGCAGAGAAACCTGAAACCCATTGGGGCTGACAAACTTCCCGCTGTCTAAGCAAGCACAGAACGCAATTTCGCCATAGAGCCCTCGTGCACCACGGTGCAATATGCAGTTCAGAAAGCTTTCATCCGAATACTGTGTCACGATCCCTTCAACATACTGCGAGGTTCGACGTCAACGATCCATTTTTCAATAGAAATTTTCTATTCGTCCTTACATCGGTCACGCCGACTCGGCGCGTACGACCCTGCTCAAAGAGAACGTGCCGCGTTCTCTCGCGAAACCCTTTCGCTGTTCTCAACTTGTTCGCTTAATCGTGCATCAGGGAGTGCAGCGCTCCTCCGCTTGATCGAACTCCTCCCTCGAACTGAAGTGGTACACGTCTGTCGAGCGAGGTCCTTAATCTTTTCAGGAGGCCCCGTACAAATATAACTGTCGAGAGGTAGAGCGGCGCTCCGGAGCGAAGTAGTAGTGAAGGTAAAGTCTTTCAACGCGGAATCTCCAGCGGGTACAGCAGCGTGTTTGTGTAAGGCGCTTCCCCCTTTTGTATCGCTTGATGGAGACTGGGGTCCTCTTCGAGCGATCCCTTCGCCCGGGGGACGTGTTTTCTGAAGAGGCTTCAAGGAGATGATGATGTTCAACGCTTCTATTTTGCTCGGTACTAAGAGATACGTCGGCTCGAAATTACTCGAGTCGAGACGGACTGGAATCTTTTCTCCTCCCCCTTAATTTCTTTCCTTTTTCTTCTTTTTTTTTTTCAGTGCGCACGGACGGATATGGGTGTGTGTGTTTGAGTGCTTTCAAGCTGCTGTGGGGTTCAGTTTGTGTGTTGATTTGCTAAGGTACACTGAGAATGTGTAGGGCTTCCTCAAAATGTTATAGATTATTATAGCGTGATTCACTATTTTCATAGCAAATAAAAAATAACGGTCTACAGAAAAAAATAGCATGTCCAGCTGCGTTTGGGACTTTGCGAAAGGTTTAGCCTGTCGGGTTTTTGTTTACCTGACCGGCTCTCACGTAGTATGAGGACTAGCGTAAGGTGTTTATATTAAAAGTGCAAAACCTGGGCACGCTGTCAAAATAGCGGAAATCGTGTGTACTAATATCTACATCGCGCTTTGCATTGAAAATATTCAATGTCGCTGCGGTGGCATATAGTCACTACGCTATTTCTCAAAATACAGTTCTATAAAGTAATTGATAAAAAGTCGTCAAGAATTTTAGCTTTCTGCTTCAAAGTGCTTCAAAATACTGCAATTACTGTAAAAATGCGTAGTATGTTAGCTATACAGATTTTTAAAAAAGTAGGGCGTGGTTTACAACGTTTACACGTACTGCTTTCCCAAGTAGCACAATTCCTCTGGTTAATCTGTGGTTTTTGTCTGGCAACTAAGGGCCCTGACGCCCCATAAAGCCGATGTATGGCCAAACTTGACATTCGTTGGCTTGAGTCCGTGTATTTTGACCTTTAACTGCCCAATTAGCGCCAGAGTTAGACTTAATCGCCTGATTTAGAATTCGGTTGTCGCCTGGCTTCTCTGCAGGGCCTCATTCCCCAATGAAACGCCGGAATTAGGCTTCACTTCCAGTTGTTCGACTTTCAGTTGGCAAGTTTGGGCCTACGGTGCAAAAAAACAAGCGAGGCAGATTTTAGGCTTCACTGCACTGGTTCTTCGGTCGATACGTGGCTTTTTTGGCTAATGTCCGGCACTTTGAAAATCGCGTAGCGTACCAGAGAAAAGCCATAGAAAGGTAAAAAAATAAGTACTTTAGCCCTAACTAACGCTTTGGAGTCAAACCTTATTAGGCTCAAGAGGACCCTGGGATTGGATTGCCAAACTTGGGCCAAGTTAGGCGCTTTTTGCCGTTCGTTCGTGCCATTCTTATGAAATGATATTCTAATCTCATCGGCTCCGGAGGGATAATGCGACTGATTACATTATCACCGTGATACGACCGTCACGCGAACTGCATCGAAAAACAACCACTCATACCTCGTTTCACTCTTAGTTCGACCGTAGTTGACGCTGCGATGAGACACAGCCAATCACACACCGCCAAAAGTCTTTGCGCTCATCATCAGCATATATTACCGGCTAAACCAATCATGCACGGTAAACGCGAAATGATCTTCCGCTTTTCATTTTTACGCGTATTTCGCGTAGCCGGTGCTGGGTAACGCGCAAAGACGACAAGCGCCGTGACTATGGTCTTTTGTCGCCCCTTGAACAGCTCCATCAGACTGCACTCGACGAAGGACGTTGAAGATTTCGAAGCCACTGATCCTGTGCGCTTTCGAACTATGTGGCGTCAGCTTCGAAAGCTAAAAGTGCGCACTTCCGAGTCTTTTCTGCGTTCCATAATATATTTGTATTACGTATGCCTCAGATCTTCAGTCGATGCGGCAGCACGATACAAGTTTTAACTTGTTTACCGAGATGTGTGCAGTAAACAGTCGTGTGTACAGCTTTCTGGGGCACTTAGGTGCGATAGTGCGCGTGCGCGGTTTATTTCGGCACTAGCTTCGCGGGTACGCACGTGCCCTCAGCTTTCACTTCGTTGTGAAAATAATCTGTTTGAACAAGCATTCGCGCGAGGAAAACGCATAATGGTGACACGCGCCTGTGCCCGTTCCTTTCAAAACGCTGAACATACCTCATGGGTGGAAGGAGCTAAAAGTGGGGCGTGTACGCTAATTATACGCGTATTGTTGTTCTTACAATAGGGTGTATTCACTGGCGGCCATATCCGTGTGCGCTAATGCTGAGCACGTGCTGATGGCTAGCTTCCACAGTTATTTTGCAACGTGCACCCCGCACCATCAAGATTGCCGGTCTTGGCAGCCTATTAATGTGAGCTCGTTCTGAGCATGCGCTCTGAACAGTGACCTCAAATATGGCGGCCAGTGAATACGCCCTATAGCAGGCCGCTACCATTATGACTTTGGAAAAGTTTTTTTTTCTCTCGTGTATTGAGGTTTAGAAATGAAATGGGGCGTCGGAAAAGATCTGGGCCTCCTGTACGGGGCAAGTCACTACCCCGCTTATAGGAGGGAGGAAGTCAAAGGTGGCTCAAAAAAGCGATACTGAGAAGCGACCCAATGAAACATCTTAAAGAAGTTTGAAGGGGGCATTTTTGTTTTTACTGTTTCTGGTGTAGCGTAGTTGAAACCAAACGATCTGATAAACCTGTATTTAACATTGGGTGCAGAGCTTAATTTTACAAGCGCAATGAAATGAATCAAATGAGCTACAGATTACTTGGGTAATTCATTGTTTTCCGGTTAATTTGGTAACTTATTAATCGGTCAAAATGGTCTCATCAGACTGTCATGTGCGGCATGTACGTCACTGGTATGCTCATTGTCACGAATTACTGTCGAAACCTTGTCTTTTACTCATTCATTGATTCATTTATTAACCATTAAGAGCACTGACAGGAGATATACAATCATATATTAAGATACACAACCCCATACTTCTTTTACTCATGCACTAAAAGATAATAAGCAAAACTTATCTAAACGCTGTACTGTAGTTCTCGCCTAGCTTGATGTTGGCAAATATTGATTCTTCTTGGCGTCGTGTTGGGTTTTTATGTGGATGCTATCCACACAAGGGGTAATGAAGCATCCCGAAAATTTAGCGCTGCATTTTTTACTTTACTCTTTATATTTCAGGCAAATATGTATTTCTAAATAAGCAGCACATATCACACACTTTTTGTTACTTCAATAGTGTCTTGTAGTTGGCGGAGCGACGTCAATATAATTATGCGTACAGTTATTGCTGTTCACTTAAATATATTAAAAAAGAGCATAAATATACATATACATATATATTTATATATATATGTGTGTGTGTACGTGCGTGTGTGTGTGTGTGTGTGTGTGTGTGTGTCTGTGTGTCTGTCTGTCTGTCTGTCTGTCTGTCTGTCTGTCTGTCTGTCTGTCTGTCTGTCTGTCTGTCTGTCTGTCTGTCTGTCTGTCTGTCTGTCTGTCTGTCTGTCTGTCTGTCTGTCTGTCTGTCTGTCTGTCTGTCTGTCTGTCTGTCTGTCTGTCTGTCTGTCTGTCTGTCTGTCTGCGCTGTCGTGTCGTGTCTGTCTGTCTGTCTGTCTGTCTGTCTGTCTGTCTGTCTGTCGTGTCGTGTCTGTCTGTCTGTCTGTCTGTCTGTCTGTCTGTCTGTCTGTCTGTCTGTCTGTCTGTCTGTCTGTCTGTCTGTCTGTGTGTGTGTGTGCTGTGTGTGTGTGTGTGTGTGTGTGTGCGTGCGTGTGTGTGTGTGTGTGTGTGTGTGTGTGTGTGTGTGTGTGTGTGTGTGTGTGTGTGTGTGTGTGTGTGTGTGTGTGTGTGTGAGCAAATATTCTTGTTTCTTATGTCGGTGGGGCAAAGCAAATCCCAGAAATTGAGCACCGAAATGCATGGCGTTATTATCGGACAATACTTGAACAATTATATCACCAAACACTTTAGACCGATGAGCCGAGTAATAAATTGACTGAAACCCATCAATTAATTGCTTAAAACTTCGTCATCGGCGCAGAGCCCTAGTCTTAACACGTCCTTGGTGCATATAGAATGAGCAGCTTTTGGGTCTCGGAGTGGAGAAGGACACCTAACGTGTTTCGTCATAACGGGGCTCTGAGCTCTTCCTCTTACTCCGTGTGCACGAGATGCGATGCACCGGCTCGATGTCTCCCGTTCCTTTCGGTGCTGACACGTAGAGTCAGAACTGAGGGTTAAGACTCCACCTACGTGCCAGAGTACTCCACGTGTTGGAGGTTTTGATAAGTATTGTGGGAGACGAGGAAGACGACGGGGCTGAGGCCACGTGACAGGCGGTCGGCTGAAGACGCGAGCTGGTGCCGGACAGAGCGTGCTGCGCGAGGCTGGGGCCGGGCAGGAACGATGGAGCCGTTCTTGCTGGTCTGGCCTAACTGGCTCATGGCGATCCCCGGAGCGGTCCACCAGCAAGGATCTGACGAGGACAGGAGGAAACGGCAAGCCCTGGCCATACCGAACTGGGCCATGACGATCCTGGAGTGCTTCCGCAGCGAGACTCTGGCTATGATAGCCCGAAACAGCTAGCCTGCGCAGCACTGGCGTGAGAAGGATGATCCGCAGGACTGGACACGCACTCCGACTGCGAGCTCTGAACGACGGGCGACAACCAGGGTCAGTGGGCCCGGATTTTCGGCCCTTGAGGACGGGCAACCGGGAGGTACAGTAAACCCATTTGCTGTCTTCTCTTTGCAGTGTGTCTCTCCCTGGGCGACGAACGAAGCACATACCGATCGGGGACAATAATTACTAATAGAGCGAAAATACCACCACAAAGAATACCCAAATGGTGCCAAATGAGGGGCCCGGTCGGTTCTGCTTGTGTTTGTCCCCAGGGAGTCTCACAGATTCGTTAAGCGGGTCGAGACAAAGTCTGTTGGAATTTTGGCGACTTGTCTCATAGCAGAACTCAGCAGGTGTGTCCTCGTGTCGAGTACCGGAAGGACTCGAAAGACGAAGTTGCGGACGCGCTGTCTCGAACACCCCAAAATAGCGGTTGTGAGGAGGTGACGCAACCGGGGGTTACGATGAGTGCGGGTATGATATATGTAAGTCGTCTTCGGAGGTAGAGGAGAGGCACCGCATGTTCGCAGGAACGCATGCAGGTTAACGACTGGCAGGAAGGGAAACAGCCAGGACTCGTTGCAGATTCAGGATTTGTTTTTATTAGGATTTAGGCTTAAGGCGATGCGGTGAGCAAGTAGGCGCCTGTCGAGGCCCAGGGTGTATATGGTTTTTTGTCAGCGCGTGTCGGAAATATTGCAGGAATAGCAGTTGACACCGGGAACGCTGACAGGCAAGTTAATGAGCACTACGATTCGTATTTGCTGGGCCAAGACGTTGCTCGTTGCTTCCAGTCATCCCAACAATCAACGAAGGGTAGAGGAACGACACTCCCTTCAGGGTTGTGGTTCCTAGAAAGCTACGGAGATGATTCATACGAAGCTTTATCGACTTCACTCTGGCCCGTTGTGGCAGTGAACGCAAGACATTTCTTAAGTTATGTCGCGTCACGACCTGGCCGGGGATGAGGCGGGAGACATTTAAGTGGGCTTGTAGCTGTCCAGCTTGCCTTCAGACGTGAACTGTTTAAGCGGACTTGCTTACTAAGCTGCCGCCCTCTCCGACGATCGATGAGTCCCTAGAGCCCGTATGCACGTGGACGGAACCGGACGCTGACGCTTACATCGATTCGCACACGGTACACGCGGCCGTTGCGGAAGGCGGCTATGGTATATGGCCACCCCGCCGCGGGCTTCGGACCCCTTCGCTTGCGCAACAGATGGACTAGGTTTACACCATCATTACCGGTCCTGAAGGAAACTCACCATCTGAGCAACGCAGCTAGTGGTTTTGCCACATCGCTTGCTCTGAGGTGAGAGAGCCCGAATGAGGTAAAGACGCGAGCGTCGTGTTTTACTTCTAAGCTTACTCGGTGAGATACAAACGAGAAGTCTGGCCGGGTTTACACCGCTGACTTGAAGGGATACTACCGTCGCAATGGGGAATGTGATTAACATAAAATTGCGGTAGGACACAGGAAATCCCTGTTCCTGGCGACCCAGAAGCATGCTCCGGAATGTGGACGCCGAGTTCGCCGTACGGTACACGAACCAGTCAGCAAGTAATTTCACAGTGGAGGCTTTGGCCACTACCACATTCTGCGGCAGAGTATTTATTCGTTGTGTGTTGTTTTAACACTTCGTTCTGCGCAGATTGGCTTTTTGAAAAGACTGTCATAGGCAGCGACAACCAGGAAGTCCACCGGGAGGAAACACGGACCAATCCGTTTTCCCAAGTGCTCAGGGTGACTGACACCTGTTCGGCCTGACGAAGGGTTCAAGCGGGCAGTTCTACGCCTGAGGCGACCTCCAAGCGGAACGGGGCAGGTCCGTCCGCGTCGGGGGACCAGCTTCGAGCAGGCCCCCTGGGTCCCACCACCACCCACTCCGTTTTCGGACGCTACAACGTGGCCACTCCGGCAACACCAGTAGCAGCCGCCTCTCCCGACACCTCACACGACCCCTAACCAGAGCGTTCACCCGTCGCCCCAGTCCATCGACGTGGAAGAACTCCTCCCTGAGGCCCCTGAAATCCCGTGTATAGGAAGTCCTCCGAATTCCGGGTATTGAGGGGGGGGGGGGGGAGGAGACGAGGTGCAAGACGACGGGGCTGAGGGCACGTGACAGGCGGTCGGCTGAAGGACACGGGCTGACGTGAGACAGTGCGCGCTGCGCGAGGCTCGGACCAGGCAGGAACGTCGGAGCCGGTCTGGCTGGCCTGGCCCATGGCGATCCCCGGGGCGGTCCGCCAGCGAGGTTCCGACCAGGACCGGAGGGAACGGCGAGCCCTTGCGATACCGGCCTAGGCTATGACGAAACCGGAGTGGCTCCGCAGCTAGACTCGGGCTGTGATAGCCCAGGACAGCTGGCCTACGCAGCGCTGGCGTGGGAAGTACGATCCGCAGGCCTGGTCACGGACTCCGACTGCAAGCTCTGAACGACGGGCGACAACCAGGGTCGGTGAGCCCGGAGTGCCGGCTCTCGAGGACGGGCAACCAGGAAGTACAATAAACCCATTCGCTGTCTCCTCGTTCTGTTGTGTGACTCATTGGGAGACGAGCAAAGCGCAGACCGATTGGGCGGCAGTAATTATTATAGACAGAAAACACCACAAAAAGACCGCAGTATTTATTTATTTATTTATTTATTTATTTATTTATTTATTTATTTTAGTACTTTTGCGGTGCCCTTCAGCAGCCCGTGGGCCTACTGGAGGGTGCAGCAGTGCATACATGCAAGAGATATCTTGCGTTTGCAGAAACGTTTGCGGAGCACCCGTGGGTTGATAGCATGGACAGCAGACTGTCAGATACTGCGTCCCTTGCAGTCTTTGAAAAGTATCTTTGGAAAGGCATTTTTTTATTAAGCTACTTTCATACCGTTTTTAATGTCATCGGAATTACAGTAGAGTTTTTTGCTGCTAATTCGAGAGGCTGCAAATGTACAAAAAAGAACAAAAGAGGTTTTTACGCATACTTTAGAATATTTTTGCACCATGTAAGGGCGTGCTCACTGAGGTTCCATAAAACGGTTTATGATGAATATCCAAAAATTTATTTATAAATTATAAGCTGATCTGAAAGCGAATATATAACCCGTCATAAGAATGCGTCTTCTACATGTGCACTTCTACGCTTGTACTCATTTACCAACACAACTTGTATCATACATCGACCTACAAAAGACTTTCTCCTGCTATTCTTCTTTCTTATATGACATGCAGTACAGCTTTTGCCGTGTTCGGCCCAGTAGCAATGCAGCCGCACACAAACGTCTGAGTTCTCTGGCTTTTTTTGATTCACAAATTCTTAGCTTAAAGTCCAGGCGGTTCCTCCAATCACATTATACGTGAATAAAATCCCTGAGACGCACCCCCATCCCCCATTTCTAAAAGTGTTAGTATCACAACCTCCTTTCTACAAGGGCAGAGTCTGAGGAGAGGAGGAAATCAGAGCCCGTGGTGACGCCCATCACCGAGTTCTGGTTGCAATTATTATACCCTGTTTCACCTTATGATGTACCGCAGGAAAGGCTACAAGCGCGAGCTCCTTGCTCTAGGGCACATCTTGGCGACACAAGCTCTCGTGCATTAAGGTCCGCTGCCGACGCTATGAGCTCGTGCTTCTAGCCTTCGCTGCGGTACAAGATAAGTCGAAACGGAGTATAGTGGGTAGACGAAAAGCTAACTGCCTTAGGGTGCCTACATGTCTGTCTGTCTCAGGGTGAAGACATCCATTGTTGCACTGAATGTGTCAGCGCGTGACGCTCTCGCGCACTCGGTGCGTGACTTGGGCGATAAAATGGCGTCTATGCATTAGCCAAAGCTGCGCGCTCGAGCTGAGTGACACCGTATTGCACGCACTTCAAAATGCATAAAAAAACGATTGGGCGTGAAAATGGCTGAGATGTCACCATTCAAGCAAAAGCGCGCGTGTGTATGAAGGCACTCTAAACTGCCTTTGTCTCCCCTGACTGTTCGAACGCGTTAAAACGCGGTCGCCGAACGCCGGCGCTTGTCGTTGAAATGCGTTCGAGCAGTGAGCAGAGATAAAGGCAGCTGGCTGTGCGTCTACCCACTCATCATTCCAGACAAAGCAGTTTCTTCCCGCATAGTCACGGACAGCTTAAAAAACGCAGGGCGTGGCGAGCAACCTCTGATTGGTCTTTGGGCGAGCACCCAAAAGAAGCGTGAACGCAGTAACCCACGCCTGGCCTTTAACGGCAACTCCGGTCGAAAACGAAACCAAAATAAAAAAAAACTGGTATCGCTTTAGTGGCACGAAATATGATCGCAGACGAAATATTACGTCAAAGTGAAGCCGCGTGCTCCACTAAAACCAACGTTAGTAGAACAACTCAGTTCGGAAACTGCCATAGATCCTGCACTGAAAAGGGGCACCGACCCGTACTCGAGAACCGAACTAATGGCGATCGCAACGCCACCATCTCTCCCGCAGCAGCAACTCGGGTAACTGCTCGGCTGCTTGTGTTGATTCGGGAGTATCGCATTCGATAGCGTCCGCTGTGAGTGTTCCATTTTATCTTTAATCGGCCATTTTGGTCCCGAAACATTTACGGTGGAAGGGCTTCAAGGTTAAAAAAGATTTATTCACACTGTAAACAGTAAGACATAAATCACACCTGAGAAACGGGTATACAATAGGATCATGAAGGCTACAATATCCAGGGGCAGAGGCACTGATCTCTATTGTAGTCGGCTGGATCGCGGATTGGGAGCCCTTCGGTGTCGCCACCGGCGGCCATTGCTTGACACCAGGCAATACACGCAAGTCTATGGGAGAAACGCACAAAAGTAAGAATATTGAAGCATGCACGCTGTGCTCGGAGGCGAGTATATTATGGTGTGCTGCGATCCTTATGTCAGGTGTTTGGAGATCGAATCTATATTCGTCAATCGTTCGAACGCCGATTAAAAAAATGAAACGTACCGGAGCACCTACGGCTGAGCTGGCAAGCTTGCAGTCGTAGTGGCGTAAACAAAGGAACTTGCCGTCAATGAAACCGTCCCCGGGGAAGCCCAGAAGTTGATGAATGACAAAGAAGTTCCATCTCGACAGCGGCTTTCCGGGAGTGAGCGAATTCCGCGTAGCAAACCCTTCGAGCTTGTCGTCTGCTAAACCCAACTCAACGAAACCGCCACCGACTTCGCGGTAACTCTAGAGTACCTCTAGCCTCATTGAGCTGCACTACAGCGAAGTCATTCTCGACCACAAAATATTTATTTATAAGAACTGCGAGGACTGTCGGTTTTAATGGTTGTAAGCAAGCTATTTGACTGGCTTATCAAAAAGCTTCCAAAAAGTTTTAATGCCGACAACAGCTTAGAAACGGGGGAAACGGCAATTTTTCTCGTTCTTCCCATAGAGCCCCATGCATTGGCTGGTGTCAATCAATGGCCGCCGGTGGCGACACTCGACCCCAGCTGCCGAGGCCGCGGTCCGCGATCCAGCCTACTACAATAGAGATCAGTGGGTAGATGTAACGAACATACATAACAGCGAACCAAACATGGCTGCTCCTTACATCTCATTAGCACACACAACAAGGTTGGTTCTCTCCGATTAAAAAGCGCGACAGGACAACGGACAGAGAAGGAGACACAGACACAGCGCTACTTACAACTGAACATTATTTCCGCTGTAGCTCGGTATATATTACCGGCAACAACACAAACAAGCTGGGAAAATATAAAATACACATCGTAAAAATCTTAAACAACAACAACATAAAAAGGCTAAAATTCCTGCATCACTCATCGGCACCAACCCGAAACTAGTCATGCTTGGTCAAGAAACTGCAATTCTTTTCGGATAACGATAAAGAGAGTGCACTGACACATTGCAGCCCTAATCTAGCAATTTCTCGAGCCTCGAGTATTTCCCTTGTGGTGTTGTTGTTTAAGATTTTTATGATGTGTATCTTATATTTTCCCAACTTGTTTGTGTTGTTGCCATGTAATATATACCGAGCTGCAGCGGAAATAAAGTTCAGTTGTAAAGCGTCTGTCTGTGTCTCCTCTGTTCGTTGTCCTGTCGCGCTTTTATCAGTATGAATCACCAACTTTCCCAACTTTCTACCCTCGTTGGTTCTCTCCTTTATTTAATAAATGAGTGTCAGCCATATGTAGCGTTCGGCTGGCTAACATTGTGGGAGCCACTGGTTTCCCTCCCCCGAGGAGGCGTAAGCCGCGGACGTGCCGGCCGGAGTTGTCTGTCTTCGAGCTGGCTCGTTCCGTATCGTGTTGGAGAGAGTGCGCCACCTTGCTGGCCTACTCTCTCGCACTCCTCCCGCGTCTCCCGTTTCGGGCGGACCAGGGAGATCGCGGAAGAGAGGTGGGG
This sequence comes from Ixodes ricinus, assembly GCA_037355805.1. Classification (NCBI taxonomy): domain Eukaryota; kingdom Metazoa; phylum Arthropoda; class Arachnida; order Ixodida; family Ixodidae; genus Ixodes; species Ixodes ricinus. The sequence goes on from JAZHYW010003962.1 coordinate 199,615, forward strand.
CCTGCCCTCCGAGTGGACGGCCGTGTGGTCGGGAAGTACTGGATCGGGACTTCGGGAATTGCATGGGCAAACGGGTCGAGTCGCGGCGTGAGCTCGTCCGACCGGCGATGACTCCGCTCGCAATTACCCCTTGGCTCTCAGGTCGGCGGGCGCTGCGGGCACACTTTGTGCCCACGGCTCGCTTGACCGCAGTGTCTTGTTGAGGGACCCCTGGTACTCAATAAACGCTGTTGGATACCGGGATCATCGTTGTTGGCATGGCGTTGGCCGAACCCGGCGCGGCGACCGCCCTCGCTGGTAGTAGCCGTTGGCCGCGCTGTGGGACGGGCATTGGATTCCCCTTTGAGCACCGGTCCCCAGACTTAAAGGTGCGTAATCCTGCCTCCTTTGTTCATTCCCACAAAATGGCGCCCAACGTGGAGCCAGCGGCACCTATCGTTGTCGTGGCACTGCTCTGCCGCGCCATGCCAAGATGGCGGAGCCTCCCTTGGGGAGGCCGGCTCCCTTTGTGAGCCGCCATGATGCGAATCCCATCGGTGCCCGGATTCGGGAATCACGTCCAAGAGCCAGCCCGGAAACCTGAGTGAGTCACGATTTGTTCAGTTCTCTTTTCGTGTCTTGCCGCAGGAGAAGTTTTATCGTACCTGCCGCCTCTGGTGATGGGCGTCGCTAGCAACAGTTACCCCACTGCCTGACAGTTGCCGACTCCGCTGCCGACCCCCACCTAGTTAGAGGGTTGTCGCCTCTGGCGGCGTCCTCAGAGCCTTCGTGCCATGGAAATCGCGTTGCGTTGACTCCGTGGGCCTCGCGACGAATGTTGTTAGCAGCAAGAGCAGCTTCTTGCGGGTCAGCGGGACAATCTGGGTTTGTAAATATGGGCGTTTCTTTGACACTGAGTTGTCGGACTCTCCGGGAGAGTCGGGCGGTGCGTCTGCCATTAACGTCGCCAAGTAGCTCGTAATGCTACCGACGGGCTCCGGGAGCCGTAGGCCACGCACCCGCCGGCGTCCAGAAGCAGTTTTCATACTGTGGGCGCGCGCGCTGTACGCCACTTGTATTGTGGTTGGCGCGAGGGTTTTCTTCGGGATAGATTGGTTTTGCTGACACCTTTGAGCTTCTGCTGATTTCCGAGAGTAACGCCTTTGCGTTGTAAAATGGCACAACGCACTAGAGACGGGGCGGCTTTTTGCTTACCTCGTTCCGTGCGCTTCGCTAGGGATGCGTGCAGCTCGAAGACTCTACGGAGTTAGTTGTTTTCGCGGTCCGGCCGGCTCCTGGTGCAGCCACCGCTGGCAGCGGAGAGTCGCCGGCTCTGTTCCCGGCGACTTCGGTTTGCGTACGCACGGTGCCATCTAATTCTGTTAGTAGCACCGCGTGGCCTGCACCTTACAACTTGAGCCTCCCGCCCTCCGGTGGGCCGGTTAATGTACGCAGGCAGCCGAGTCCAGATACAGTGAGGACCCGGCCAAAACCTGTTTTCGGGGACCATTGCTTCCCCTCGGTGGCAGTGTGTCGACCGAAGAACAATGATCTCTCCCTTCGACCTTGCCATACTGCGGGTCTGGAGAGGGCGAAGAGATATTTGCGGGGTGCTGCGTGGGTTCTTCTTTCCGTCATTCAGGAAGATGCTCGTGCCCCCTCTTCCCTGCCATCCCCCACTACGTGCGACGGCGGGGGACACGCCGAGCGGCTGGGCGGGACCTGCCGGATGCGCGTCATCGCTGACGCTGCCGGGAGTTTGCGCACCCGACGGCAACCGGGAGCAGCAGATGGGGGAGGCTGACTTCCGGCTGAGGCAAGATGGCCAGCTGTCCTTCTTCAGTCGTCGGACCTCACCGAGGCGCCCAGCTGAACCAGGCTTCCTGATGCGGGCCTGGTCACGGACGTCACCTGATGCCGGCTCCGAGGGGCGCCTTCGACTTCGATGGCCGGCGTTCTTTTCGCCACCGGTTACCTGCACCCATGTCCTGAGTGTGACCATGGGCGGACTTCTACGCGCGTAACCGTGACCGCTTCGACGGAGTTCGGCACACAACGAACGAGTCGACGACGTGCAGCGTGAGCCGAGCGGCGTCCGCTAGTGAGTGGTGATCTGTGTTGCGGAAGAACTTCGCATCGGACCGTTCATTCGTCCGACACCGAGGAACTTTTCTTGGCTTCGTTCGACGGCACGGGAGTGCATCGCCCCACGAGTGCATCATGAACTCCTTGCAGATGGCGGAAGCTGACTTCCGGCCCGAGGCAAGATGGCGCGCTGTCGTCCGTCTGTCGTCGGACCTCACCGAGGCGCCTCAGCTGAACGCAGTCTTCCTGATGCGGGCCCTGGTCCCGGACGTCACCTGATGCACTGCCCCGAGGTGCGCCTTCGACTCCGGTGGCCGGCGTTTCCGCTGCCACCGGTCACCTGCACCCATGTCACCTATGCGCGCGTCACCGTGATCCGCTTCAACAGAGCGTCGAGACCACGACGAGTCGACGACGTGCAGCAGTGAGCCGAGCAACACCGCGGAACTATCCACGTCTGCATGTGAGTGGCGCTTGGTATTTTGAAAGAACTTCGTGTCGACCCCTTCGTTCGTCCGGCATCGAAAGACGTTTCTTGGCTTAATTCGACGGCACCGGAGTGCATCGCCCCACGAGTGCGTCGTGAACCTCCGCGTATGTGGAACTATTTACGGCAGCAGTTCCGGGAGCTACCGAGGCCTCCGATTCAAGTTTTTCTATTTGTAAGCACGACTGACACCCATGTTCTCAGCGTGCAGGTCTTTTATTTTGGGGGTTTGAGAGCCGGCGCCCCTTTCTCTGGAAGGGGTGCCAAATGTTTTAAGGAGGGGGGATTGTGGGAGCCACTGGTTTCCCTCCCCGAGGAGGCGTAACGCCGCGGACGTGCCGGCCGGAGTTGTCTGGCTTCGAGCGTGGCTCGTTCCGTATCATGTTGGAGAGAGTGCGCCACCTTGCTGGCCTACTCTCTCGCACCTCCTCCGCGCGTCTCCCGTTTCGGGCGGACCAGAGATCGCGGAAGAGAGAGTGGGGCCTTCCCTCCGAGTGGACGGCCGTGTGGTCGGGGAGTCCTGGATTGGACTCTCGGCATTGAGCAACGGGTCGAGTCGCGGCGCGAGCTCGTCCGACCGGCGATGACTCAACGCTAGCGATTCCCCAGGCTCTGACAGTCGGCGTCCCCACTACCTGTGGACGTCCGTCTGCCGAAGCCCTGGCCCCGAACTCCTGCGACGACGGGTAGCGGCGTGAGCTCGTCCGACCGGCGATGACTCCGCTCGCAATTACCCCTTTGGCTCTCAGGTCGGCGGGCGCTGCTGGCACACTCTGTGCCCACGGCTCACTTGACCGCAGTGTCTTGCTGGGGACCCCTGGTACTCAATAAACGCTGTTGGATACCGGGATCATCGTTGTTGGCATGGCGTTGGCCGAACCCGGCGCGGCGACCGCCCTCGCTGGTAGTAGCCGTCGGCCGCGCGGTGGGACGGGCATTGGATTCCCCTTTGACGCACCGGTCCCCAGACGTAAAGGTGCGTAATCCTGCCTCCTTTGTTCATTCCCACAACATCCAGCCCCCCCTTTCACCCCACGCCGCGCCTCTCATACCTGTGCGATAGACGCGAAAAGCAAGTGAATGCCACCACCGACAACCGGACGTAGCAACAAGACCACCGCTTGAGGAACTTCTCGCCCAACCAAAAGAGCTGGGAGTCTATACTTCGTTTCAGCCTGGGTCCAGACGCAGGCGATGCGCCACAAGCGCGAGTTCCGGGCTTTCAGCGTCCCTGCCAAGCACGCGCGCTCGTGCAATGCAAGCACTGTTCAGGGCCACAAGCTCGCGCTCATGTAGCATCGGCTGCGTCTGGACCCAAGCTGAAGCAGAGTATAGGTGGCGGAGCAGGATACCCCGCAGCTCTGCCCCGCAGTCGAGAGAGCACGGGCCACATTGCACGAGACCGTCGTTGCTGGCCAACTGGCGCCGATTCTGCCAGAGAACCAGTTGGCCGACTGCCAACAGGAGCAGGGCGAATCCCCCGCAGGGGCACCTGCCGCCTGACACAAAATTCCAGATGCCGCTATCCCAGAAGCCATGGTGTACCAAGCTCCAAAATGAACGCGCAACGGGACAATCCGAGAAAACGTGTGTTGTCTCTACCTGTCCACAGTTGGGGAACTTAGGGTCGGGAACAATGCCCCAGCGGTGGAGTCGTTGACTTGTTGGAAGAACACCCCAGCTCCGACGCCACTCAAGATCCTCCGCAGGTCCCGAAAGGCGACGAGAAATTAACGAGGTCCACGGAATGGCGTTCGCCCGATCCCTCTGCTCAAGAGTGATCCGGATCACGCAGGGCTCCTCGACAACGCGAGCTGGTGGCACTTCGCGCACTTCGAGGTCTGGTAACGCCTGCCTCAACTCCTCATGGCAAGCCACCACCGCTTGGTAAAACGGCGGCGTTGCTTCTGCGCTCGGGTAAAGGTTGCCCAACGCGCGAGGAACAAGCACTTGGCGCGAGGGCCCTAGAAAATAGAGAGCCAACGACCGTGCCGGGTGGTCCGGGTCCTCGAACACCCCTAGAACAGTGCGGAGGGAGAGCAGACGGGCACACCTTGTCGACGAAGGGCATGCCCCGGCCGCCCAGTGACGTGGGAAGGCGAAGCACCGACCTTGTCACTAGCTCGGTGCCCCTGCTCCAGTAAAACCGGAAGTGACATGAAGTGCCGCCCCTGGTGAACCAAGGAGGGTGAAGTGCAATGTGAGCAACATAGAAAAGTTGCTCACAAAAAACAGCTCTTACTAGGTAAGCTCTGTCACGAAGGGAGGGCTTAAAGGTCCCACACAGCAGCAACCTGACGTTCAACCGCGGATGCCACAACCTCCCACGTGCGGGGTGCCACTCCACGAGAGTCAAAGCTCGCCCAGAACTCGGAGCTCGTTCACGATCTGGATGTTCGCAGGTAGACCGGGAAGAGGAACCTCCAAACTCCAAAGCCTTGCTCTTAAAAGTTTGAACACGCTCCAGAGAGCGCCGTACTCCACGAACAGCTGCCCAGCAGCCTCGAAACTGCCAGAGTTGTGGACAAACAAACGACGTCATCTGCGTGGGCGCTAACAACATGACTGTGTCCCGGCCGTGCAGCGGAAAGCCGGAAATCCGGAAGGAGGATGGAAGACGTCGGAGGAGCGAATTGAGTGTAAAAACTTAGAGTAAGGGAGACAGCATTCAGGCCTGTCGTACTCCCCTACTTACTGGACAAGGCGGAAGGAGACACCCGTTGACTTGCAAATGGCCAGTTAGTCCGCTGCATAGGGACTGAAGTAAAGAAATGAAAGACTCGGGGAAGCGAAAGGCTCTCAAAATCTGGAACAGATACTGATGGTCAACCCTATCAAAGCTCTTCGCTTGATTGAGGGAGACACAGGCCCCTGACAGATAGGTAAAATTCACGTAGGAAAAGAGGTCTCGTGTGAGTGACAGAGACGAAAAAATGTTCCTCCCAGGAACACAACACATTTGAACTGAGCTCACTATATGGGGCATGATTGTATGGAGGCGCGAGACGAGTAGAGACGCTACTATCTTAAAGTCTGCGTTTAAGAAAGTGATAGGTCACCAAGCCGCAGGATTCGATGGAGGGCCACCTCCTTTGGAAAGGAGAATGACGCGACCTCGTCCTGAAGGATGGCGGAACTTCGACTGTCTCCAGAAAAGCAGTTCACAAGCTGGACTAGGGGGTTCGCAAGGACATCCCAAAAGAGTAGTAAAATTCGGCTGGTGAGTTGTTCAGGCCTGGGGTATACCCGACCTTCATAGCCCGGAGGACGTCAGAGAATTCCTCATGGGTTGTAGGAGGGAACAGAGAGGAGCCCAGCTCATCAGGACAGGCCGGGAGATCTCAGCAGAAAAGGCGAACCCGTTCGGCGAAAATCAAGGTGTTCATGGCGGGGTCCGAGCAAAGTAGGGTCGAAAATAAATTTCGGAACACCACGTTAATTTCCCGGGGTCCTCCGAAAATCTACCGTCCGGGAGATATACATTGGCAGGGACGCTGAAAGCTCGCAGCTCGCTTTTGCAGCCTCAGCTACGCTGGCACAATGGAACGGAGTAGAAAAAACGGTAGTGGGGAGGCGTATTAATGCATGTCCGAAACGCGAGCCAAATATTTCATTTTTCTCGCCTGGAGCACTGCTCAAAACTTGAGAAGCTACGGGCCTATGGCGGCCGCGTTCTATGGAATGCCCGATGTTTGGCCGTCGGTAGGGGCGGCAGCGTTCGATGGAACACCCGAAGCTTGGCTGTCGGAAACTCTGGCGTTCGACGAAGCGTCGGAGCCCGAGACAACAGGGGCAGGTGGTGGAGTCCGCGGGCGGATGGACGGGTTCTAGTCGTCACCGGAATTCTCGGGTGCTTGGAGGGCGACGGGGGCGACAACTCGCTGCGGGGAGCGTGGGCGGTCTCCCAGGGTTGCTGGGCGGCGGCGGCGGCGTAGGACTTACGCTGGACGCAGTTCGTGGTCGCGTGGCCGTGGCCGCCCCCAGGGCAGGGGCCGTGCAACCTGCCGTCGCATGCCAAAAAACGCCGCACCAATCGCAATGTGGGGTCTTGCACGCGGGTCCGATGTGGCCTTCCATCCCGCACCGACTGCCCACGTGGCGCAGACCGCGGTAGTCGACCATCACCCGGTGTCCTTGGATGTGGTCGAAATTGGGGACCGGCTTGGACATCTCCATCTTGGCTACCCAGGTGCCGGTCCTGACGTCCGGGTGGTCTTGAAATGTGACGTGGTTGATCGCCTTCACCTTGCCGTACTGTGCGAAGACTTGCACCAGTGGCTCCTCCGACACGTTCAGGTGAAGTCGGTACACAGACAGAAACACAACGTTGGCTCCCACTGGCTCCAGGGGGACTTCACGTTACCCAGCGACAAGAACCTTTGCGCTACAAGTCGTTAAGCGGCGGCCATGGGGCTAACCACCGCCATAAACCTTGGTCCCCACCGTGGTGTTGCGGGTACGACAGGCCATCCCCGCCGGCGACGGCTTGAATGCTGTCCATGATGGCATCCACCGTAGTGTCCAGCGGAATGTTGAATGAGAAGCACAGTGACTTTGTAGGTGTCGACATGGCGGAGGCTTCAAACCCGGGGACCACAAATAAATCAATGTCTCTGGTCGTGCGTAAAACGGGAGACGCTTCACACGAACGAGCGACCGAAAGTGGTTGCCATGGCGATTCCCGCGTCTCCGAAGCGGACGCGCTGCGAATTACCGCCAACGTTGGGACTCGCCCAGGTCGGGACGTGCTACATGAAATCACCGGTTAGTAATGGTTTTATAAAAACAATATTAATTGTTCCACAAATCCTTGTAAACTAAATATTTCTGGGAAACATCACGCGCCTGCCATTCTGTATTAACCTACACTAAAAGTTCCTACAAAAAGAGTTTTTTTTTTCATTTTGTTTTTACGCAAAAACGTGCTCTCTAAAAACTTATGGTGACCACAGTAAAAAAAAAAATATTGAGCCGCCATTTTGGCATTTTGAGCCTGGGAGTTTCGATATTCTCAGAACATTCAGTGACTCTAGCAGTAGCCATATTAAATCTCATGTCCTAATTCGCCCCTAATGGGTTGCTCTGTTATCGCATTTATCTCTGTCTCGGTGGACGCCAGCGGCCCGGAGTTTCAAGAGTAAGTTCATCCATAGAGTTATTATAATGTACGCTAGAAGTTCAACTGACGCTAGTGTCTATGCGACTTCCGTGACGAAAATTGAAGCAGACAGCAACCAGTTGAACATGATTGTAAACCTGAGACTGTTGTGTTCTCTTCTGCCCCAGTCTCAGGTTTACAATCATGTTCAACTTACACCAGCTCGCCTGCACTCTGACTATTTTTTCGTTAAGCAGCCAGTCTCCTTTTGCGGTGCTCCTGTGCATTCCTATGGGAAAACGCGCGTGCATTTTGTCTGTTCGCCGGAAAATAACACGGAACACTTTGGTTATTTGGGTCGTACCGAATAGTATGCACCTTGATTGAGCATTGTAAAAGTGTAATTGCTTTAGTTGGCGCATTTTTCTTCGTCAGTGAACGATCTTTTGCTTCACTACATTTCAGTCCCAAACGTGTGTTCCGCAGCGGGTGTGTAAAAACAAGCGACGATTCAAAGTAAAATTACAATCGAAAGGAATATAGAATGTCTTCAAGGCTCGCCAGCATTCCGATGACGCTTATATATTGATAATATGCCCGTCCTGCCTTTATATGAAAACGAGCCCGTCGTGCATGAGCGGATAAAAACATTGAAAACGTAAAGAATAAACTACGTGGGCTATGAAGGGTGTGTCTTCGTATTGTTTTCTCCGCCGGGCAGCTTTTATCGGGCACTTGTTCTCAAAGATTTCGAGCGTGCGGGTGATATTTGGAACGTAGGACTTCGCACAGAGCAGAAAGAATAAAGCGGTACTTACTTATTTAAAATCCGAATATGTTACGTGGCCTTCACTTTATTTTGATCGTACATGCACGGGTATTTACTGATTCAGTGTTACTGCGTAGTTCTCGCCGTCTTTCTTGGTATCCAGATGTCCTTCTTTCGTTTGACACGTATATCCCTCATGCTGAAAAGCACCGACGTCGTGTTCGCGCTAACAGTGTCCGACAGTGGACATAAATACACGTACGAAGCCGTTTTAGCACCGCTTTTGAATGCTGATGAATTTGAAAGAAAAACGCCATAACTGCCCAATTATTTCGTTGGCCTGACTGAGAAATGTTGCAAGCTACGTAATACGTACGAATTATTGGGAATATTTGCTCTTATGATTGAGCGCAGGGAGAAAATGCACTTACTTTTTCCGATAGAAATGCATTACCGGAAGTCAATTTTCGACTGCTTGCTGTCTGCTTCAATTTGGGTCAGCACACAGCGCCACTTGAACCTCTAGCGTCCATTATAATAACTCTTATAAGTTCATCAACTGAGTGTTTTTGTAACGTTGACTAAAACCGATTTTTAAAGGTGCGACCAGCTGCTCTTTAGCGGGCGGCAAGCGGGTTACCTTTTAGTCAAGGAACACTGGCAGAGCACCCCTTCTGACGTCCCGTCGCGATGGAGCCAAAGTTACTAGATTAGCTCAGTTGTGGAACTCCCACGGAAAGGGCTACCCCCCCTCACTCACTTCAGTCAGCCTCCCCCTCGTTCGAAGCGCCATCTATATTTTCCTTTACGAACTGTGTTTTCCATAGAGTACGGTTCAACACCATAAAGACGTTGCTCTTCGAAACGTACGTATTCCATAGAATAGACTGCAGTTACCATAGCAGCCGTTGGGCATGTCGAACAACGGGAGGCGAGCTGTGGTGAGTGAGTCGGGGTACTGCTCCTGCATGCAGCGTCTATGAGCAGTTCCGTAACTGGGCTAATCTAATAACGTTGGGTGCAGTACGTGGTACAACCAATCAACTGCGGTTGGTTGGTTGTACCGAGTACCACACCACGGCTGTGACGTCACGTCGCGCCCATACGGCTGATTATCAGTGTTGCCGTCCCTCTGGCAGATAGTTTCGGATTGGCCGTAGACTCTCGAAACCAAACTTTGAGCCATGACATGTATAAAATTACATACAATATCGAAAAAAATTATACCTTGTCAATCAAAGACACTGTCGAGGACCTTTAACCTTGCAGTGAACATACAAATATCCCTCCCTTTTCTACGCTTTACTACTAAACAGTCTCGCCGCTATGGTCGGCAGGCCTTAGCGTTGTTATTGGGATTAAACCCCGTGATTACGATATCTTCATTTCACCGTGCTATATTCGAAAACGACGTCTTCTCCGGGCCCCATTGTTCATCAGTGAGAGCATTATTCACGCGGTCTCATTAGGCCGAAACGCATTAGAGCACGGATCATGGTCGACGCCTCTCGGAAAGTATAATCGAAGAACGTCTTCTCCGCAATCGCAGATCCAGCCAACGATTTATCGGGCCCTGAATACTCCGGTTCCTCCATCGAAATTCAGCTTTTGTTCGAGGCCTTCCAGCTTCTTCGCGTGCTAAGACCGCCCTTTAGGAACGCTTGCTTTCGACCTGCTTAAACACTATTTTGTACTTCATTCTTTTTTATCGAGTTTCAAGAATGTAGCTGAAATTACCAAAATGTAAGCTTTCTCGAAAGTATCAGGAAGAATAAAGGATTATATTCAGTATTCCTCTACGACGGGCAAGATGAAATATTCGTGAGAAATAAAAAAAAATGAAAACCAAGGCTATATATGCATACTGTTATAGCCGCATCTGCACACTCATGCATAGATTCAACAATCAGACGATTGCTTAATTCTACCGGGATGACTTGCGATTATGAACACTGTCAGCTTCATTAGGCAGAGCCTTTCTCTCTAGGATGTCCGATAAACTAAAGAGTAGTTAATAGCAGAATTGTTATAATGATAAGGGGAAATTGTTTTGACGTTGCCCTTCTTCTGAAAACACGACGTTTCTGGTAAGAGGTACAGCTGCGGATTTATATTGGTCATATCGCTGGCAATAAAAAAATATATCACTATATCTCAATATTTGCTCTCCGACTGTCAACGTGTCACGCTCTGTCGTACGTCTAATAATGGAAACACATTCTCTGAGCAAGTATGTTAAAGATATAAATCAAAATGCCAGGCTTTTCCTCTTTTTCTTTAAGGTAACTGTTTGTTTGTTTTTTGTTTGTTTTTAGAAGTCGAACAAGGCCTTTGCACGTCTAATATTGGGCACACAAAGCATTTGTGAGCAGCTAGTTGAACACTAATATTATAATGACGAAGGTGTCGTGAACTAAAAATAGTTCTTTCTATAGACCCTTGGCCAAGCGTAACCTACGCTATTATTCTATTAAATCAGGAGGATCGGTGACCAAGCGAGGGACTATGAAGACGATTTAGAAGTTCAGTTTAACAATTGAAGTAGATGTCAAGTGTCTCCCACACTAACAAGAAAAAAACAATCTGGTCGTAAAAGAACTGCGTTCTTCGGCTTGTCCGTATTTTGCACCCTAAATTGTTCTTCTAGGCACCCCTAAATAGGTTCTTAGAGGAAGAAACCTGTAAGGAGTTATCTTCAGCACTTTTTCTGATGCCAAAGAGCTCTTCATCGCCCCCGTTGCCTTTCTAGTGCGCCAGGAGGCGACAGTGCTTGAGGCAAAACCGTTCTTCACGATCTGAAGAGTTCTTGGGGTGTCAAAGAACCGTCCATAAATGTTTTCTTTTTCTTTTTTTTTTGTGTAGGTATTGTTGACGAAGTTTTAGCCAGAAGTTGCGCTTGCGCGCCGAACAAATTAATTTAACGGATCCAGATATAATCAGCTCCAGACCGATGACAGCGACGCCCGAGACTGAAAAAATCCAGCTTTTGAGTCACGTGGACCATGACATTAATTGAGGCTCGTCAGGCGATCGGTTGAAGCGAACGGAGTCCGCTCGTCTTCGTTTTCAATTTTGAGTTGTTAAAGATCAGTTTTTTTTATGCAATAACAACGAAAACTATATATATATATTTGTCAAAAAAGTTTATTTTAATATAAATAAAAATAAATAATTCAGTCTGCTGACGCCCGAACTCAGATAGCCAAGTATTTTCACCCGTAAATACTGGGCAAAGACTGACTTAAAAAAAAAAAAAACTTTTAATGTAGCAACCCCATAAAAAAACAATTTGTTAGAAAAAACACTGGCGCATCATTGCGTTTTGTTTGTTTTGTCGCGAGATTCTTGGTTCCACGCGTGAAGGAAGCTGCAGATAATCTTCCAGGCTGACACGCTGCAGTTTCTGGTACTGCTCGGGGTCCATGTCAAAAGCTCCTGTCGGACCACGTCTAACACGCCCCGATCCTTCCTTGCACATCCATCCAACCTTTCATCCAACGAGACCTTTCTGCGCCCGTGGTGTACTGCTGAAGTGTTGTGCGCGGTTACGCCCCGGCGCCAGCCCAAGGCTCCGTCACTTTTAAATGCCAGCCTCCTCGAGCAGGACCATAGCCTCCTCCCTGGAATTTTTCGTTCCCAAGTAATAATCCCTACCCTGGCGTCAAGGGTAGGAACTATAAAGGACGTCACTGAACTTGCCAGCACGGTACTCGCCCTGGCACGAGCCTCTAGCTTGGAAGTCTGTCAGCCCCCGTGAGTTCACGTAACGCGAACCGTTTTAATTCCAGAACCTGAAAAACCATTATTTCGAAAATTGCATGCTGTGCTGTTCCTTTCCTCGTCGTTGCTTAGTTAGAACGCATCTAAGCAGGGGCGTCGAAGCAGAGAGACATGGCATAAAGGGGTAAAAGGGGAGGCGATCGACGCAGCCCCATACATTGCCCCTATATAGTGCCCAAGCATTTCAGAAAGGTTTCATAAAAAATTCAGGGGAAAAGGTCATATCTCAAACATTCTCAATGGCACCTCCTGACCCCATATTGTGTATGTGTTTGTGTGTGTGTGCGTGGTGTGTGTGTGTGTGTGTGTGTGTGTAGCGTGCGTGCGCGCGTGTGCGTGTTGGTCGTACTTGTTTTTATTTCCCCTCCCCCGGTTTTTCTCACCATCCCCCGTCGGCCCCCCCTCACCTTTAAACACTATACCGACGTCAGTCAACACAACCTAGAATAATCAAAGCCTCGGCATCGCCTCCTCTCTCTCTATGAAACGTCGTCACAGTCGGATCGCGCTAACTCGGCTATTGGGCCCGAGCCCGACCTTCGATGCGCTGATTGAACACGAGCCCCGGCCGAACACTGACGCAGCACTTGTGTCCAATCTCAAGCCTCGATCGATCTGACTCTGATGACGGTGCGATACGGTGCGGAGGCCTTCTGCTTATCTAGGTGGTGTTGCATCACTACCCACACCGCCTCTCGGTGTCAATGGTAGCGTTGTTGACAGTGGCGAAAGATGAGCTTTAAAACCGCGTACATCGCACACGGCTCCACAATATCAAAAAGTTCAATCTTCGCCTCGATTTCGAAGCGAAGATTTTGGCTTCGAATAACTCCTTCCCAGAGTTGTGAAACGTCACCTTTTCGTCACCGGTAACTTCCCCAAATTACGATCTTGCGACGAAAAAGTTCAGAGTATCTACAGCTCGCTTATGAACAATCTAGACAGCATTGACTCTAACCCAGCGTAGGGATTTAGGGACACGCGGTCGCGACGTCATTAGTACAGCCGTTCAACCGGCTGGCCCCACGGTGTTGCTTGCGGGCGCTCCAGTGAAGCTCGCTGCGACTTTGTGTTTCACAATCTCGCTAGAATTCGAGCACCGAGAGAATTTGGGTGATTCACATCTCGTTCCGCGTGATGCCATTGTCGCAAAGAGTACAATCAGCACGCTCCACGAACTTCGGCCCCAACTTTGTGATTGACGAGTTTAGCAAACCGATAAGCAAGCTCGATAGACTTGCTTATGAACATCGATCGGAAGTTGCTTGGTACGTAAGCGGAGGTTCCTATTTGTAAACAGTAAAAGGGTCTATAGTTTTATTTTGGCGAGCTAAACTATATGCGATCATTGAAAACCCAATTTATCCCGGCCCAAAATTAATTTCGTTTAAAGGTGGACGGATTATTAGCGCCGAGACGTTTCAGTGGCGCCCTGTGCCTGTGCCTTGCCTTACCGTGACGTCACAAGTTGTAATCCTGGCTACTTATCATCAGTTGCAAACTACAAGTTCGAAGGTGCGTGTAAGAGTCATGGCGGAAGCTTGAAGTCACCACATTCTTAAACCAACACCGTCAAAGTTGACACCCTGACATTTTTCGTACTTCCGTCAATGAAAGAAAAAAAAACATCCGAACAAAAACATCATAGTCCCAGACAACACCAAACGGCCCGGGGACATCCCAAAAATGTGCGGACGTCCCACGTCCTGAAGTCAACGTCCGACGGACACCCCATATACGTCTTAGAAAGGACTATCCCAACAACGTCCCAGAGTGGATGTGATAAGGACATTAAATACACATGCAATTTACCACAACATCGCATCAAAAAAAACTTTTCTTTTTTTTAAATTATTTACAAGGATTGCGCTTTCACTCTATACGTTTTCGATGTTCGGATTCGTTGTGCCATAGCAGCTCGATTCCTCAGTGTGGAGGAAAAGTTGAGCACCCATGGCCGTGCCGTCGTTGTACATTGTAGCCGAAGTGTGGTGGTGTACTCGTACTGGTCGAGGCTAGTGTAGGCCTGACTGTGGCGCTTGCCGCATAGTCCTGAGGCCGACCGATCCACAGCCATCATCATCGCTAGTGTCATCTGTTTGGGCTCGGAAGGCAGTGTGTTATAGATTTGGGCGTGAGATTGCAGTGGTTCGGGATCACTATAGATCTTTGAAAGTACATATTTTTTTATTATTTCATTTTTACGAATTTTAGTACGATAATCTTAGCAATTGAAGCATAGCTTTCAATCGCCACCACTGTGCTACCATCATCATTATAAAGTTAAAGACTGAGGGTGGCATGTACACGACACACTCTAAATATACGACCCTGTTACCCGGAGCGCGCCTATGGGGAGCGCTGACCCTTGAGCACGTGCCCTTGAGCTACCGACATAATTTGGTGCCGTCCCACTAGATGGCGCCATAACTCAGCTGTTCAAGGCGTGCTAGAAATGCTTATGGTAATGAGGCTTGTACGCGCCTGGCGCGGTCGCAAATCGTATATAAATGGTTTGCTTTCGCCCCATTATTTAACATTAATTCGCCGAATGAACGACGCTACAATCAAAGCACCCCTTAAGGTAAATGTAAAGAAAAACAGCACATAAACTAAGTTTTATTTTACTCCACAGGATGTCGTAAAACAAATCGCATAAATAAGCCGATGGACAGAGGGCCGTGAAACTTTTCACATAAGGGGCCTTTGGTGGTGAATTTATCATACTAAAATTCCGTGAGTTTAGATTGTTAAAGAAAAGATCAAGAAAAAAGTCTCTTTTTTTCTTATACGCGGCAGAAAAACAGAAACAAACCGTCGGGTTGACGCTGCTATTCGTGTATGTTACCACACACGCTCGAAACTTCTGAATCTGCTTTGAGGTATTAATCTCCAAGAATATTTCAAGTTATTGTATCATGTGGTGCCATGTGTAGGTAGCAGCGCCAACCCGAAGGTTTGCTCCCACATTCCTACCGCGCATAAGAAAAAAAAAGTAGTTTCTTTTTTTGTTTTGAGACATTTATTTTTATTGATTTTGAGTATAATCAATGCACCAGCTAAAAGTACCTTTGTGAGAAGTTCCATGGCACTCTGTTCACTCGATCGCTTACTTGTACGACTTTTTACGTCCGAACTGTCACGAAAACAACCTCTAGATGAAATATGAAAAAAAACATACACGTCTTTAGAATTGCGTTGAATCCAAATTTTATGAAATCAATGTTCTAGAGATTCTCCTGTAAAAACAGACATTCACCTTTCACGAACTGACGAGACACCATGGCACGCTTTCAAGCGAGACGGCCTACGTCAGCCAGCGCTCGTAGTCCACGCAGGTTCTCTGCCCAACCAAACACATCGAGCTGGTGATTTCTAAAAAAGATGAAAAAAAGAAAGATGTTTACAATCCCTTGCAACGCCAAATTAGAGCAGCAGCTCTTTGAGGAGGGGGAGGGTACGGAGAAGGATGCCCATCCTCCTCTATCGTATCCTCCTCCTCCTCTCCTGCTTCGCGCCCATTTAGCGGGAAATTTTCGCTAAATTTCCCACCAAATATAGCGGAAAAATTCCCGCTAAATTTAGCGGGGAAATATTTCCACCAAATTTAACGAGAACGTCTTCCAATGAGTTTAGCGGGGAAAATTTTTGCCGCTAAATTTAGCGGAAATTTTTGCGCTATATTTAGCGGGAATTTTTTTCCAGTAAATTTAGCGGGGAAATTTTTCGGAAAATTTAGCGGGGAAATTTTTCCACTAAACTTAGCGGGGAAATTTACCCATAATGCGACGCGCGGTGACATCACGAGTGACGTCACTCATGATTCTAGTGACGTCACACGTGACTTCACGTGTGACGTCATTGTGGGAAATGTCCCATAATGCAACGAGCGGTTACGCCGACGGCGACGCCGCTCAAGCCGGAAACGGGCGCCTAAGAACAGCGCTTTAAAAATCTGAATGACTTGTTGTTTATTTTGTAATAAAGAAAATAAATATAGTGAAAAGGAAGGAAACGGAAACGCGTAGAACGAAAGGTTAGTCTCCCGTAAGCGGGGTCAGCTTTTTCGTCCTACAGGGAGAGGGAGAGGAGGAAAAGATATAGGTAGAAAAGGTTAAAAAAACACACAAAAAACTGTACATTGGCCCTTAGGCAGGGCGCATAAAATAGTCAGGGCGGGTTCTCGATGTCGTGATTTGCGCTGATCAGGCTGTTATTTTTCAAAGTCGAGAAGAGAGTCCTGCCTCATCCACGAAGTCAAGCACCGCCTGGAGTGCAGCGGACCGCTTGGCCCGTGGTCCTCTCGGGAATAGGAGTTCTTGTGTTGTGCTGGCGTTGATGTAAAGTTTTCCGAAGGTTTCTAGTAGCGTCTTTCTCTGATCCTCATGCGCTGGGCAGGTCCAAAATATATGGTCGATGTCTTCGGGTTCATTGCATGAGCTGCAATTTTTTGTGTTTGACCGTCTGAGGAGGTGCAAACGGACGTTGGTGTTCGAGCAACCCGTTCTCAGTCTGTGTAACTGCGATTCTTGTTTACGGTTGAATTTTTTCTTTTGTATCGGGAAAGGTGGATAACCAGCTGCCGTTTCTGCGTCAGGGTGTTGTTTTGTTAATTCTTGGTGGATTATGATGCGTGCGGAGTTGTACTTATGGATAGCAATTGTTGGGCAGGCATCTTTGTGTGCTGCCAAGGCAAAACCGTCTGCTTCCTCGTTTCCTAGAATTCCCACGTGTGATGGAATCCACTGGAAGTATATAGTGATCCCCGCATCGTTTGCTTTCCGTGTGAGTTGGGCGATAGATTTTGCAAGGGGACAAGCTGTGTTGAGGTTAGCCAATTGCATTAATGCGCCTTTCGAGTCAGTGAAGACAGCAAGGTCTATTGAGTTTATGTATTTTGGCACTTGTGTGATGGCAAGCCATATAGCTGTAAGCTCGGCTGTTGTTGAGCTAGTGCAATTGCTCAGCCGATCTTCAAAATTTATCAGCCTGCGGTCTCCTAAGAAGGTCTGGTGGACTTCGCCTAATGAACTCAGCTGATGAACTGGGCATGTGTGCTGGGGGGGGGTAAATTACTGATTACAGCAGTACAGCATGAGCGCCAACTTTGAGGCGTACTCTAAACGCATCATTTGCAGCGTTCTCCCCATTCCTGACAAACCCGATGAAAGGCAGCCGCAGGTATGAAACCCACGACAATTTATATGGAAAGACAACCGTGTGTAAGTTTTCGCCGCAAGAATAGACTACGCGCTAGCGGTCGGAACCACATGCCGAAGTTTCACAACACACCGTCATCTGATTTTCCCGATACTGTATAAGCGATTTCCTGACATTTTTATTTATGATAATTGGGGCGCGTTTCCGGTAGCAGACGTATCACACCCATGTATGTGCGGACTCCGTTAGCCGCAATTTCCTCGTTAAAAATGTACGTCAATTGCTTATAACTTTAGGATTATATAACGACAAGTTGTGAAACACTGCCGTCTTCTCCCAACGGGAGAACGAGAGTTCTGCCACGCGTACGTTATTTTTACAGTGAGGAAACCACGGTTCACTTCTCTCCCCAACACACGATATGTTTACAATAAGTGCCGTGGTCGGAGGATGAGTATTAAAGCAACACGCGACTTGAATGAAACAAAGGCCAACGCGGAAGAGAACGCAGCATACAATGCGTGTAAAGGGCACCCGAAGAGCATGCAACAGCAGCCGACGGCAGCACCGGAGGAGCAGCTAGATGCACCGCCATCTCTCGGGAGGAGTGCACAGCAGGGCGCGACCAAAGCGGGCGCTGTGGCACTCACGGGTGAAGTGGTCGTAAGTCAAATAGAGTTGGTCGTGGCGTGGGCATGTCAACTGAACTAGAAGAACCGCGGACTACGACATCCTGCGATCCTGTGCTTCCACCTTTTGCAAGAAATGAACGGTGCTTCTGAATGCATTTATTACGCTTTCTTCAACATTGTTGTTCAAGAGAAGGTAATCGCTAAACTAGCAGTTGATGGTGAAATTAAGAAAGGCAAAGCTCTTTCAAACGCAAGTTTAATTCCTATTTTGTTGAGTTTAATAAATAGTGTTCTCTCGATTGAAGCTTCAAGATATGTTCAATGTATTCCAGACAGCCTATTTTGTTCACAAGTGATGAGGAGGAAGTGACGTTAAATTTTGAATTGCTTGAAGAGAAGTAAAAGTGTTGATCATACATGACATACAAATAAAGCCAGTTAAAGATGTCATTGAGTCTGTTGCTTCTATTTTAGCTCGTATATTTAACCTCTCACTTCAAACCGGCGTTTTTCCATGTAAAATTCACGAGGTCAAGGTTTCAGTAATTTATAAAGCGGGTGATAGAAATAATCTTGGTAATTACAAACGTCTCAATATTGCCATTTTTTTCCAAAAGGACTCGAAAAAAATTTATAAACGACTATATTTTTTGTGAAAAACGTTCCATTCTTACTTCCAACCAATATGTGTGTCGAAGTGATGCTCGATAAGGTTAGCTCCTGCTCAGCTCCTAAATGAGGTCATTTTTAACAATATTGAAAATGAGCTCCTTAACTTAGGAATTTTATAGACTTTTCTTGGGCTTTGATCATTTAAATCATCAGCCCATAGCTACCAAAAATTACACCTTTATTGCAGCAGTGAATGAATGCTCTAAAATATTTTAGAGCTTCTGAAATTCTGTCATCAAAGTGTCACTATAGACAAATACCGCTCTGACTCGAGAAAACAAAATGCAGGCTTTCCACAAGGCAGCGTGTTAGGACCCTTTTTTAATATCTATCTAAATGAAATAACAAAACATTGATGGTAAATAAAGCGTATCAAGAGTTATGCAGATGACACCTCCATATTTTTTTCAAGAGGGTGTCATCCTCCCTGAAATTTCTGAAATTATAAAACACGTAATTTATTTCCTGGAAAACATAATAATGCGGACAACTTGAAAAACGTTCATGATTACCAGTAATATAAGAAATGTTGTGGTGTTTTAGGTCGAAGGGAGTAGAGTTATCGATAATCAAGTCTCACGTTATGCTCATATGGTATTGACATTGTACAAATGTCAGTCACTTGGTGTAATTTTCAATGAATACATGCGGTAAGACGAGAACTGCAAATTGTATAGTCATAAAAATATATTATATGTATCGAAGGTGAGTAAGAACTAATTATGGCGAGTATAAAACAACATTTCCCCTCTGTGCTACGAGTTCTTTATAACACATGGTATGGGCTAATACAGCTGTTACAAATAATACTGTCTTCACGTATTACGGAAAAGGCTAATTCGTATTCTAACCAATCAAAGATATGACAGCCACACGGCACCTCCCTCGAAAATTAGTTATTGCACAAATCACAAAATCTTATGAGTATGAACTTTGTTTTTGCATACAGAACTGCATTGAACAACCCAGAGTAGAACTCTCTCTTCTTCTTCTTCCACTCAAATCGTACTTCATATTCCATCCGTCATGCCGGTGCCTGGACTCTCCCGCGCTCCAGGACATACTGAGGAAGCAGACAATTAAATTCCAGCTTCTAAAGTATTAAATAGGAGGTATCATCGGGTATCAAACTTGAGAATGTGCCAATAAATTCATACGTTATCTCTTTGTCTCCCAAGGTAATTTTAATTGATTAATTATGTGCTCGAAATATTCTGTTATTTTTTGCTGTTGTTTTTGTATTGCTGTAACAAAATCCACTGCAGATATTGCAGAGGAGAGGGGCTCTACAAGACAGTTTTGTACTGCTTCTTTCCCCTCGATATCTCTCTTACTGTGTCAAGAGAAATAAATAAACTCGAATTTGAATTTCAATTTAATTTCAATTTTAATTTCAATTTCGAAGGCGGTAGGCAGGTTTTTGCAGCGTTATTTTGTTTTCATTCACTTTTTTTACATTTCACATTTCATTTACATCATCACAGTTTGGCATTAAGCTTTTAATTAAACTGTAGAGTACCACCTCATCGCCGTTGGGCGCGCCGCCGCTGGTTTTCACGGTACGGTCTGCTTGCCATCTCTGTGGACACGCAGCTCTCCTGGAGGCCAAAACCGAAGTTCTGTCTCATCTGTCTTGAGTGGGAAACGCGCGCTGTGCCGGAAACTGACAAAGGAGCCATGTGGCAGAGAATGTAGGGTACTGATTTTCTGGGGCTTGGAGATAACTTCACGGTCACATAATCCTGCATGATGGTCTTAGGTTGAGCAATGCAAGTGCTGGCATCGAATCTCATCACTCGAAGAGGTCGTTCATTTCTGGAAGAAAGAAAGAGCCAGGCGGGGTTCGTAGGCGAGAGGCGGGTACACCATGGCTGTTGTACCGAGATCGACAGCTTTATCAGCTACCCGTCCGCCGTGCGACACAGTTGGAGTGGCAGCACTGCAAATAGTAAATCCAATTTATTTGACTTTTTTCTAGTCATGTTATCGCAAGCTGCTCATCGCGTGCTCATGTGCAGTCGCCATGAATGTGGCCGCACCTCTGGTTAAGTTTTGCCTCCAAGCACTAGAGTGTGTACGTCCTCTGCAGTAAAATCAAAGCTGAATATAACGCTTCTTTAAAAGTTCAGATGCATGTAACAGTCTTGGAGAAAGACCTTAATTTAAAAGCCGCGTGGTCTTACAGGAACTCTACAGCAAAGCTGTTTTACATCTGTTAGTGCGCCTTGTCATTGTTCGTTTTTTGTTTGTTACCTAGTGATACAGTTGCTCGGAATTTTCTGGGCCTTGCTTCTGCCGTGATAGTGGTTATAGGTTTTTCTTTTTATTTACTGACAGTTTTTTTACTGTCAACAAACTCCGCATGGCCGAAAGCCGGTGTTTGGTTGATTTTTACACTACTAACCTTCATGACTTTGCCTGCAGCATCTTCTAAAGGTAATTTACGGCATGCTTTAGAACTGTTTTCATTATTAAGCACGGCCGCAGTGCCAAT